>VZRE01008776.1:546-32235 GCA_013396775.1 Cephalopterus ornatus
CCAAGTCCTTCTCCCTGGGGCTGCTCCATCTGCTCATCCCCAGCCTGGATTGATTCCAGGGGTTGCCCTGACCCAGGTGCAGCACCAGCCCCTGGCCTTGTTAAACCCCAGGAGATTCCTGGAGGCCACTTCCGGAGCTTGTTCATGGATGGCCCTGTCCTTCAGGTGTGTCACTGCACTCTCAGCTTGGGGTCACTTGCTGAGGGTCCCTCAGTGCCTCTGCCTGTGTCATTAATGATGCTATTAAATCACACTGGTCCCAGTACAGAGGCCTGAGGGCACCACTGGTCGCTGCTCAGCAGAGCACCTGCTCCTCCTCTCTTAATATTTTGTGTTTGCTACACCCATTGCCTGATATCAATGCTTTTAGTGTTCTAAAAAGGGGCTCAGCAAAGTGTTTTTATGCTTTTGTTTATTAAGTGGTTGCATTCCCTGTCATAGGTTATACACATATTGCAAATAATTTCATGAGAAGTCACCTCAGGGCTTTCTTGCCCACAGAGGAAAGTACAGTAATTAACTTTTTGACCAAAGTCATAGAGAATAATCCGTGGTTTAAGGATTTTAGAAAGGACACGCAGATGACTGTCATGTTCAGATGAGGACACTAAAGAAAGTGATTATTCAAGGTGATATTGCCCAAGGTCAGCGATGAGGATGCTTTTAAGCAATTCATGTCTTCCTTCGATGACACCTAAGTGCTCTCCCTCCCCTACTCCTTACAGGTGCTGTGATTCTGGATTCTAAGGGGCTCAGTTCATTGACTTGCACTTTCTCTTGAGAAGTTTTAGATTACACAGACATCCAAACAGTCACTGAACATCTATAATCTATCTCATTGTTATGTTTCTTGATGTTGTGAGGCTGGTAAGCCCTAACACAAAGCTGAGACCCCGAGGCTCAGTGTTATATTCTTGAGGACATACAAGCATCCTCTAATTCTTTGTAGGATGGGTTGTAAATATCTCCTCTTCTGTTCTTACTCTTTCTGGCTGACAGCCACTGAATTAATTCCCATGGTTCTTTATCTTGGTTGAATAATCGCTGTTGATTTTAAGAGTGCAGAAGTTCTTCCACAAAGTTCCCTAAAATTGCAGATCAGGCTACTCAGCTATTCAAGCTCAGCGCATCTAATGCCCAGGAGAGATCAGCAAAGAAACCTTTTGCCCTCATACCACAAATCATTCTTCCAGGTCCCTCAGCAAACAGCACAATTTGATTTATAGCAATGAAGTCTATCAGGAGCAGAATTAGAGGCAAGGACTGTAAACAGTGGATATTGCCACAACCAGAAGCCACTAATTGCACAGTGGTAAATCTGCTTTCAGAAGTCTATCACAGTGCTCACCGACTCCACAGGTTGCTGAGTTGCAGTGGTAGTTGTACGTAGCAACTACTTTTCGTGTTTAAATAAGCCACAAGTGCCCAGAGACTATACCAATAAATTACAGATGAGAATTGGGACTTCATTCAAGGTGCTATTTCTCATTCACAGCCAGCTTTTACTTGGCCTTTCATTTTATTTTTCTGCTGATATTTATTTCTCCTTTCTTTCAATTTGGTCAATTTCTTTATTTGACTTCCCACACAGACATCTCTCATACTTCTACCAAAAAGCCTAGGTAAAAAAATTGCTCTTTTTCCATTTGTGTTTAAAGAACACTAAGCAAGGCCCACAGTTGTCTGTATTTGTTAGCTACTTTGAGCAAAAAGGGAATTTATGGGTTGGATTTTAACTCTGTTTTTTGGTGTCACATTTTTCACTAATGCACTCACTACATTGTCAATATTTTTTAGCATATTTTTATATTTTTGCCTATTTAATAAGAAGACCAAGGAACAAACACTTGGATTTGCTCATGTTTGGATGAGTCCTTTCAGAAGAAAACACTGTGCACCTTGCCATTTACTGGTTTCATTTTATTTTTACTAGTTTCTACACAGTTTCTCTAGTAGGAAATAAGTCTCCAATTTTCCTAACCATAGAGACCATCTGTGATAATAAAGTACAGGTTTTTGCACCTTTGATTTCCACTGAAAACTTTCTTCTGTCTGAATTCATAGCCCCCAGTTTCAATAAAAAAACTCTGAATTGATCAGCTGATATTTCTATGTTTGAAAACATAATAAAATTATGTAGTAATAATTGAAAATTACTAAAATGCTTGATAAAAAATAAAAATGTGCTAATAAGCATATTGGTTGTTTTAAAAAAGGAAAAAGAGAAAGAGAGTAATGTGGTGAAACAAAGGAAGGTTTTGTCAGAATACCACAGAAAATTCTATCAGTTTTATCTGATTGATAATAATAAAATAAACGAGGAGAATCAGAGACAATACCTTTCATCACTTGTAAATATTGAGCAATAATACACCTGCATCAATATAAGTTTTGATTTTTACTCTTTCTGTGAAAATCACCTTCATAACTGGCATTCTTTAGCACTATTCTAGGGAGTTCACACCTAATTCTTCTCCCCAAGAAGCAGAGAAAACATGTTTCACTTTCTGCTGCTCCACAGGGTCCTCTGAGCCACTGCAAAGCTCAGTGCTGGTGGTGACCTCACAATATTAGTTGCTGCTGAAAGCTGAAAAGCTGAATGGAAGGCCTCTGAAACTATGTCTAGAAGCACATATGTGAACCATGAACTCAGGCATCACATAAATTCGGTCCAAGGGGTGACAGGGGACAACTTGGCAAGGAGTGAGACCCCTGAGCTGGGGTCCCAGAGTGCAAAATGTGTCCACGTGCAGGCTCCCTTGGGGATGGCTTCCTCTGCTACAGCACCCTCTTAATCAGTCTCAGCCTTATTCATCTCCCTCTGGATGCTCCAGTCTTAGGAAGGTGACATACTCCAAGACTTCCTGGACAGTGGGATCCTCAGCCTGACAGCTTCAACGGGTGAATATCCTGAATATCATGGTGTGTAGTCCCTGCCTGAGGATGTGAGAGGCTCCCAGAAGGAGAGAATTGGGCACTGTGCAAGTGGGAGAAGCACCAGAAAGGCAGTGAGATGCAGGAGACAAACATCTCAGTAGTGAAGGCAAAGCAGAGGAAAGCCTCCCCCAACATCAGGGGAATGAGAACCTGGACCCTCCCTGCTGGCAGGGATCGACCAGATGAAAGGGAAAGGAGGCAACAGCTGAAACAACAGGAGCAATGGGGGTGGGAAAGAGTGGAGGGGAAATGGAAACAAGGAGCAGAGGCTACTGGAGCAGGCAGAAACAATTCATGCTTTATTTCCTGGGCTTTGGGATCTGAGCTTTCTTCTCAGCAAAAACGATTTATGGAAACAGAAATGAGCAATGCTCTGAGAATCTGCTTCAGTGTGACGTATGTCAAAACCTAAAAGTTATGAAGTACCATCCTGCGCACAGCTCTTCTTAGTCACAGATCCTGTATCCTCCGGGTTTGTTTTCACCACGTTCACTATCCAAGGAAGCAGGGCACACTCAGTACCTTTATTTTCTGGGACTTGTACTTTTCACAATATTTTTGTTGCTGAAGCTGTTGGTGCTATAACTGACCATTTGAAAGTAAAATGTCAACTTTGTGGCACCAAGCTGGCTCAGCCAATTGTGTCCAAGCAAAGTGCTTCACAGTTTTTGTCGTTTTTTTGGTTTTTTTTTTAAACTGAAGGGAGAGTTGCACTTATCCACTTGCTTTCAGTTTCAAGGGTTTTTTTCCTGCTGTTTTATGACTCTTTGGGTTTTGACAAATGTTATTTGGATATTTATGTCTTGTGAACACCTATAACCTTTTTTTTTTTCCCCACAGTTGCAATCATATAAAGATTGCAAGGCTCGAGTTTTTTAAATCTATAGTTTCTGGCTGCAGCCACTCCTCTGAATAGGAGTGGATTTAAATACCAGCCTTCAGGCTTTCCTGAAACAGGGCATGACTCGACTGATTACACTGATTTTTAACTAATAAATATTTATCTTATTACCAACTCCTTGACATAACAAGCTCCTTAATTAGCAGCCAACAGTGTGAACAGTGACAATAAATGATGACTAGGTGAGCAGACAAGGCACAGAGTCAGTAGCCTGATGTTACTGTGGCTTATCAGACAGTGCTTTAGCCAAAATCTTGATCTTACACTTATTAACTAACATTTTTCACTCATTAAGGCACATCTTCCAGGAGCATCTGTGGCTGCTCTGCCCCACACAGACCCACTGTTTTGGAACATCTCTGCCTGGATCTAGAATACCTCCACCATTGCTGCCATTGGAATAATGTCCTTCCTCCCATTTGAGTTTCATTAGTTGACCCAACTGACACAGACACAAACATGCCACAGATATGAGCATGACATTCCCCAAATAATAATTTACAGAAGCTTTCATCCTTTCCACCCCCTTAAACTGCTGAACTGACTGCTTTCAGTTTGTACTTCAAAGGCAGTTTTTCATTTTAAAGGTTTCTTTCAGAAAAAAAAAAGCTGGTGGGATTACAACATAAACACATTGTATGTTAGAAGTCCATTTGCAGAGGAAATAATATGCTATAAATCTTGAAAGATTTGATAAGAACCAAAACAGTCCCCAATCTAGTTATAAATTCATCGTCTCACAATGGCAAAATAGCTCACTCCACAACTTGCTCACAAACTACCCATTCTTGGAAAAATCTAAAGTAATGGCAGCTGGTAAAATAATTGGGATCAGTCAGACATAATTGTACTGTGCATCTGCAACTGTTCTACCACCATCAGACTACATAGTAGCGTACCCAGAAAACAGCTGGATTAAGTCTGCTCTCAACTCATTTTTTAGGAAGTGAAACTGACAGCAAAATTCCTCCAGCTTGATGAATTCTCCTGGGCATTTGGATGTGGTCACAGAGGTAGCAGGAAAAGCAGGAAATATTTAATACCTTCAACCTGGTTTGTGACTGTACCCCCTGAACAACAAAAAAACAAAGAAAATTGTGTCTTTTATTAGCTTACTGTTTAAAAGAGAAATATGATTAAATATCATCTTTGTCATTGCACTGAGCTCAGACTGGGCAATGCTCAGCTATGAGGTCTGACATGAGGTAGTGTCAGAGCATGAAGCGTAATTTATCTCATTCTGTTCCAGTTTCTGCCTTTATCTCCAGGTAACCTTTGACAAGAGTGTCTTCCCAAGCAGACAAAAAGCTGCCCAAGCACTGACAGAATCCTGTCCTTGAAGAACTCATGTTCAGAAAGGACAGTGACAAAGCATATAAGAAAACAGCCCTATGGACAAAGTCCTCAGAATCATGATCATATATCTCGTTAATACACTGTTTTGTGTTACTTGTGAGCCTTTTTTATGTTTTCACTGCTGTTTCCTCCCCCCTATCTCTGCGCACATCATGTTCCACACACATCCCTGCTAGTGCTTGTTGTTATCCAGGTCTCTCTGCACACAACCATGTTCATCTCAAAATGGCAGCTCATGGGATGTGATCTTTCCTGAGATCAGGAAGGAAAGGCACAATCCATCCAACTTCAAAGTATGTTGCTCATTTGAAGATAGCTCCAAACACCACCTCTTGAAAATGACCAATATGTT
This sequence comes from Cephalopterus ornatus, assembly GCA_013396775.1. Lineage (NCBI taxonomy): Eukaryota > Metazoa > Chordata > Aves > Passeriformes > Cotingidae > Cephalopterus > Cephalopterus ornatus. Next base: position 6,093 of record VZRE01008776.1, read on the forward strand.
GTAAAGGTCATAGGCCCAGATGAGCTAATGCTGACCAGAAACAAAATCGTTTCCATAACTAAACCCTATACATCTTGCAAAAAAATCAGCAATATTTTAGTAAGCAATGGGCAATCTCCCATTACTCTGTCCATCAAGAGGAGCAGCTGCTCAGGGACCCACATACACACTCAAAATGTGTTTTCAGACATAGTCACAAGGGTAATAAGACAGCAAATACCAGAAATTGTGGAAAAAGAGGGTGACAGTATCACATCATGACAAATAACAAAAAGACTAAAATATACACCATAATCCTAAGGTTGGATATTCAACAGTCTAAAGCCCTGAAAATGTGTTGCTCAAGACCTCCGTATGAGCTGAAAAAGCAAGAACAAACAAACAAAACCAACCAACCAATCGAGCCAAAAAATCATCATCAAGAACCCCAAAATTCCGGGTTTTTTGCTACGGGGTCTGTTAACTACAGATTCCCTTCTCTTATTAGGAAAATCACCAAATAACTGGAGGAATGCAAATGGAGACTTTGCATAGTTCAACCTTATAAATGAAGTCTACCCTGTATGTCTTAGAAAGAAAACATTACATCTATTATGATTTTATTGACTTATATATGAAAATGCTCAATATTATTTATATTCTAATTATTAGACTAAGGTGTCAGGTTGATAAGATGAAGAGTGTTTGCTCTTTCTGCTTATCACATTAACAAAATATGTTTTTGAAAGTGGAATTTTTTTCTTTTGCCTCTTTTCTTGACGAATTGAGACATTTTCTGCATCACTACGCTGTCTCTGGCACTAGAATTTTACAGTTACAGGAGGTAACTGGAAGCCTGTGGCTCTTCCTTGTTTTTGCAAATTGTAATTTAGAGCACAACAAGAACAAAATTGCATTTTCTTCCTCACTGCATGCAGTAAACCTTTTCTAAGAGGTGTACCGGGGGCAAAACAGGTATCTGAAGGTAGCTGCTAGCTACTATTGTGAATATTTTGCCATCTACTACTATGGATACCTTTCCGACCACATCCATCAAGATTATTAACTTTCTAGACATGATTCCCATGTATGCTAAAAGCAGGCTCTCTCTCCAAAACGTACTAAAAATAAAGCTTCTTGATTAGAAAATACAGTTTATCATTGCTGGAGACAGGTACCCTCTGTGGACTGTTCGTTAAAGCTTCCTGAGTACAAAAACTCCTTTCCCATGTGTCTCTCCTTTTCTCAAACTCAGTTTGACTTTTCCCCAAGCAATAAATTATCTGCTCAGACCCCTTAATAATCTGTTTCTCTGGTAAATAAAATACGCTAATAGCACCTTCTGAACATGAAGTACCTCAGGAATACGGAAAATTATGGAATGCAGAAAGTTGTCACACACTGTAAGAAAGGAATATAGAACAGCTACTAGAAAACTTTGCAAATGTGACCTTGGATGAAGTCAAGATATTAAAGACAATAACAACAAATTAGATCAATAAATGGAATTAGGCATCCAAGCTGATGAAATGTCATGTAATATTATTTCTTACAGAAAATGAGTATTATCTACAGCCAGAGGTGTTATGAGTACAGTATTGGTGATAAACATATGCAGCTAGGAATGCAAAGCAGCATTTACGTTGTTTTGCAGATGGACCAAAGAACCTGAAAAAGACTCAGAAATTAATGACAAAGCACTATATCAAATAAGACAATTAATGGATGAACAAAGCCCAGAAAATTGCATTCTATGCTTTGGACACTGTTCCTGCAGTGTGATGCTGCTGAGATTACTGTTTACCAGAAAAATGTAGAGCAATGATGTCCTGAACATAAAATTATATATTATTTTTGCCCTCTTACAAAACTGGTGCTCAATTTACTTTCTTGCTGGTTCCTTCAGCAATATCAACCCTTATAATAGAAAAAAAGAACAATTTTAATCTTAGGAACTTATTATTGCAGGTCATAAGTGTTATAAATGTTGATTGGAAGATCCTAACTCCAGTTTCTTTTGTACCTGGTTATAGAATAATAATCTCAAGGCAATTGGTCGTGCATTTGCCTCTCATATTCACCCAAATGTCTCATTTTAGACTTGATTTTGGTGTCCCTGACAACAAAACCCTCAAGTCTGACAAAGATCCAAGCAATAAAATTACCAGGGATTTGGGTTGGGATTTTTTTAGCCCAATTTTTGCTATTTACAAGTTCAGTTTCTAGTCTAAACTACTTGTCTAGACTCAATAGTCAGTAGTTACCAGAGGGGACAGATGGATAATATATTCCCTTTTAAGATATATAAGTTGAAACACTTCCTGAAAGAACATGATGTTCTCTATCAATAACAATAGAGATTTCAACAAATTTAGTTTACATTGGATACTTACCTTTTGGACAACTGAAGCCCATCGAGATAATATCAGAAAAACCACCAAATCATGACCCTTCCATGTGCCTATATGTAACGAAACTCTCCTTTTATGAAGAAAAATCACAGGAGAAAACACTTCATCACTCCTCTCTGCCCATGTGTTTCCATCCAAGAGTTGACAATACGGTCCTTGGATTCCGATCTAATGTGAGACTTGAAACAGAGGATTTTTTTAATGACTTCAGCACCAGGGAGCATAGACTTATCATCCTGTGTGTGTTTTGTGCCCACAATCTGCCCCAAAAGAGGTGCCAAAAGGGAAGAGGGAAGGAAACAATGGCAAAGTTATTTCTATGACAGAAATCAGGCACGGCACATGAGAACACAGTTACTGTTTAGATTTTGGTATGTCACAGAGAAAAAAAAAAGGTGGTCTTCTGGCAAAGGGAGTACCATGTAAGCATGAGGTGTTGATGGCAGAAAGCAGAAGGAGAATGCTCTGAGAACTTGTGATTTGGATCAGGCCTTTATTCTCTTTCCTTTCGTCTGAAAACACATGTGATATGTAGATGTATCTTATTACGGCCACACATTCAGCCATTGACTGATGCTTATTTTTACTACAAGGGAAACATCCGTCCATTTGCTAAGGTGAACCTGAATATCTTGTTTTGTTTACAGCTTAAAAAAAAAAGAGAGAGAGAAAAAGAAAGAAATATCTTCCCCCCTGCCATCCAAGAAGAGAAAGGAGAATAAATAAACTTCCATATCCACTTTCAGGTTCATGCTGATCCTGGTACATCAGAGGCTTCTTCATGAACTGTGAACACTGCATCTGCTCTGCTGTGTTTGTGTGGGGCAGCAAGTTCATCTGAGCAGCCTGACAAAGGCAATAGCCTTAACTTTCTCTGAAGACAGCAGGAGCAGTGCTTGGTGTCTCCTGTTTGAACTACAAAAACAATATAACAATAACACAAGAGCAAAACTTGCTAATTTTTCTTCATCCATGAAATTCAGTGTGGAAGCAAAAGTAGAATGCAAACGTGGCAAGTACCATTGTACAAGCTTAGCTCTCTTGATAAAAAAATGGGTTTAGAGAATTTCTACAACTCTAGTTAGAGACCCAATGGGTTCTGTCCCCCTAAAGCAGATACAAGTGAAAAGTTCACAAGAACAATTAAATGAAATTAAATAAATAATTTGCACAAGTCTCTGCCTATCATTTCACATTAAGCTTAGCATTCTCAAATGCTAAAATGGTAATCGAAACTACTTTCACCTCTTTGGGCTGTAAGGGGTCTAGGAAATTGTTGCTGTCCAGGACAGAACATACCCCATGTCCAGGGGAAGGGTAACAATGACCCGGAAGAGATGCAGAAGTGGGGATGAGAAGAAGCACCTCTGAGCTTTCAATCAAGGATCATGATGGAAGAGAGGATCCTCATCACAGACAATGCCTGGAGCATCTGGGACACTCACCTGGGATGGGACAAACAGCAGTTGGTCCCAGTTTTACAAAATTTACAGTCTAATGGTAAATGGATGGTAAATATTTGAACCAAACATTAAATGTTTAAATATGGGTTTAAAAATTTACCAATATTTAAATGTTGGTTTTCCTATAGGGAGTCTCACTTTTCTTCCTGCTTCTCATCCCTCACATGTCTCCTTAAGCAGGGAAGGGGCACGGAGGTTTAGTTTGCAGAAAAATACTCTGAAGAGCACAGGAAGCTTGGAGAGAAGCGTGTTTTCCAGTTCTGGATCTGTTGAAACAAAATACGCAGTTGTTTCATGCCAGGAAATGTTTTTTGGTAAACAGAGACGGCTTGCAAGATTTCTGATAAGGGCGCTTTAACTGTACAAAGCCTCTAAAGTTGGTTCAGTGCATGTACCTCATTGTGCTGCTCCACAAATAAACTTTATGGAGGGAGAATGCATCTCACAAGGAACCCCTGCTATTATTGGATGTATCCACGTGGTGCAAGTGGGAGGCATCCAGAAATTTACCCCTTTATTCCACATTGGGCTGCACAGTCTCTAAAGATCTTTAGGGGGTTTGTAGAATTTATGGCACACTCTCACTATTTATAAGTTCAAAAGCCTTCATCCTGGCTATAAAGTACATTAACTCTCCTGCAACTAAACACTTTATTGAGTCAATTCCAAGCTCTTGTTGGGCAGTCTCTCTGGAAAAAGAGAAAAAAAAAGAAATAAATAAAAAGGAAGCAAACCCTGGTTTATCACTCTGCCGTTAAAAAGCCTAGCAAAAAGCAAGAGGCAGCTTACATGAGAAACTTGGTCTCAATTAATTGCTGAGTAGTCTTGGCCCAGTTGACCCTCTTTCATCCAAGAGCTCAGTAGAGATGAAGGGGAAGTGGGGGAAGCACCAAGAAGCTGGTTGTAACAAGCTGCCCCAATAGTCCTTAATCCTTCATCCAGGTACCTATGTCAGCAGTGTCTCTTTAAGACATCAGTGAAGAGCTGGCACAGCAAAATAATTATCTGTCTTGTCTTCTGTCCTCCNNNNCTCCTAAATTTTTATTTTCCTTAATACTGTCCTATGTAGATGTGAAGACCTGATGTTAGCACTGCAATAAAAATACTTGGACTATCTGCTATCAATCCAGAGCACAGTTCAGGATGAGAGGCTGAAGTAGAAAACCTGAATGCCTGGATGCAGAGCTGGTTAACTGATGCATGTGGAGCAGCAGCAACTACAGTCTGCCCAAATTGGTGTTCAGAGGATTTATCCACCCCGTTGGTGTTCTTTGCACGCTCCATGTGTTTGTTTTGCTGACTCTCAGGGACCACATGCATGACCAAAACACTTAACTCACTTCCAAGGATGATTTTTCAACNGGATGATTTTTCAACATTTCTCTGGGGATGGCAGAAATCCCAGTGGCATTGGGATGATGGGGAGGTTTGGTCTGTGGAACATTACAGGGGCGTATGTGCAGGGTGGCTGCTCCAGCCACAGCCCTTAGAAGAATCACAACAACAAATTAAACACCACCATCACTCAGCTGTCACACATTTGGAACAAATTTGGGACTGAATCATGAACTAAGGTAGCCTCAGCTGTGAATATGCTGATGGGGATCAGCAGCATCAGAATTGCAAACCCAGACTGTTGTCAGAAGAGCAGAAGGGAGCGGTCCCTGGTTAGCTGATTCTTCACAAAAGCTTGAGAGCACTTTCCTGGACCTGTTCTTCAGGATCTGGTGTCCAAAAACATATCCTTAGGCATTATCCACTCACAGTGGTGAACAGTTATGAGTTTTCAGAGTCAGAGCAGAAGGAAAATTCAGACCAAAGCGCTGGGAACAATCACTGGAGACATCAGTGTCAGATTCACTGGATGACAGTTTTAAACCACGATTTCATGGGATTTCAAAAACCTCAGCTCAACGTTCTGGCTTAGCCACAGGAGGAAAATGTCCAGCACTCTCTAGCAGAACCCTAGATCTTTGACACAGGCACAGCTTTGACAACTTTTTTACTGGTGAACCAGCATTATGCTTAATTTTCACCCAGCCCACAATAGGTCCATGTATGGTTAATAAAGGCCTTCAGCAAATTATACCATTCATGGTGGGAATACAGTCTCCATTTGCCTGTGGCTTGTATTGGTGTTGAATTTGGATTTTCCACAGTGCGTTTAATCAAACCAAGCCAACACATTTACATGCAGTAAATTCCTTGCCCCTGGGGGTCTTGATGCATATAAGAATGAAAGACCCAAGTGCAGGCACTTCTGGCTTGTTGGTGCAGGCTCAAAGGCTCAAGGCTGCTGACAATAAGCAGGAGCACACAGCATCAACACGAAGCTATCTTGTTCATCGAGAGGTAGGTTACAGCACAGTCAGAGCATATTCATAAAGTGGTTGAGTATTAAAGTTGCAGTCGATGTTGATGCAGGCTCTTACTAAGCATCCCATTCTGACCCTCAAGCTGAGGCAGGTGGTGCAGTTTACATTAAAAAGGAAGAAAAGTAAACATGTAGGACCGAATGAGGGGCAGACACATTGAAAAAAACACAATAAAGCCAGGCATAACCACATTTCCTTCTTTGGATTACAGTCCTAAAACTTCAGATACCCCAAGACAAATGGCTGGATTTTCTTTTCCTAAGTAACAGTTCAGCTCTAATTGGGCCTCTAAATTAATTCTTACCAGTGTGGCCAGCATTAGTTGCTGGTGAATCATCAATCATCCCTTGTAATAAAAGGCTCATCCGTGCATCTTTAAATCACTTGACGCAGTTTAAATCTCCCATCTGCTTTCATTCTTCTGCCCTTTTATGAGTCTTGGTCTCTTGCAGAGATCCAGTAGTTGAAATCAATTGTGTTCTTTCTATGCCACTATTTAGCCTGCTGGTAGCAGCTGATGTGCTGCAGCCCCAGGCCTGGAAGTGTGTGGCAGGCTTAATTTTTTTAGCTTAATAGTAAATTTTCATTGGTCATGGAAGCTGTGAGTCATGAAATAAAATTACTTACACTTGGGGTGTTTGTACATTGTGATGAAGGTTTTCAACATGTAGTAACCAATCACAAGAGATACAGAAATCTGGACTCCTTAACTGTGAGTGAGCTGCTGATAAAAACCAAAATGCTTCAAGAGCCATGCTTTTAACTCCTTTGTTTTAAACACGATTAAGGACCAATGACCATTTGCAAATATAGCTCTGCCACCAGGAAACTAAGGTAACATATCAATATTTTGGTAAGATTTGTTGACAAAGTCTTCTACAAAGGCTAGACTTGAGCACAAAGAAAATTTCTTTAATAGATTATCCCCTAGTGTTTGTGTCTTGATGCCTAGTGCTTCCAAAAGTAAACAGAGAAATCTTTGTTTAGTCTCCGTGTGGATCAAAAGATTTATTTTGCAGGGGGAAAGGACAGGTCTTTTTAATTGTGGTCCATGCAAGAGTGCAGTGATACCCTTCTGTCTTCCTAAACAGAGTAAAAGACAGGGTTTTTTGATTTCTTTTTACACTGGAAGAGGAGAGTAGATTAAAAAAGAAAGATTTGCTTCTTTCTTCCTGATTTCCTAAAAATGCTATCAAAATATGCTATCGTTAACAATTTACATTGGAAAAATCAGCTGTAATCAAGACCATGTTTTCTTTGTGTACAAGACATGTTCAGCTGCTTGTTAACAGGGAAAGTGCTACATTTCCAGCTCTCCTGAGGCTGGCTTACACCCATGAAGTTTAAAGAGAGGTGCCCTCTGGCTGCTGCTAGTTTACTTATGGTGCCATAAAGAGTATAATGGCATGTCCTTAGGCCAGAAGTTAACTTAGCCTGCAACCAAGACTGAATCCAATAAGGAAATGTTTGGGAAGGGCATAAAGTCACAGCAAGCACATCTCTGTTATATTGCACAGCGCAGTGAAGTTCATTGACTTGGTTGTTCCTTGACTGGACATTCTGTTCTCCCTGGATGGAGGTTTGTACAAATTCACCAGCTGCATCCTTTGGAGCCTAATTGTCTTTCGGATGCCCATAGCACCATGTAACTGAGCACTACAGGAAAAATATGTATAAACACTCATTTCTTTTGTGTTAAACTCCGTGCCTGATAATTAATGGGATTAGTTTCTTGATCTGGCTGCAAGGATGTTAATGCTGGCACAACAGATGGCATAGGCAGAGTCAGTGAGGGGGAAACAGGACTGTCACCTTTAGAACCAGAGTGGATTTAGAGTCACTCAAGACAGTCCCAAAACCACAATTGAAGAAAGCTGCTGTGACTCATTCACTGCAAGAAACTCTCTGAGTGTTTCCTCTGAGCACTGATACAAACAATTAATTTAACTTTCTGCCAGTCGTTATCTTTCCCAAGCACTCCAACTATCCTTTCATCTTCCATTGCTCTTGCAGACAATTTGGAAGATATATGTGTTTATACAAAGGGGTTATTATTAATTTTTTTGCCCTTAAAAGTTCTTCCTTGAGACTTCTGTGTTCCTTTTTCTCTTTCTATTTTAATGGAGGTTTCCAGTTAACCTCACTTACTTACAATCTTTTCTAGGTTCCCTGTTTTTTGCTGCATAAAGAAAGTTTCTTTTTATTCCTGATAGACTCCCTTACCAAACAACCTTGTTTACACCATTATTGAATTGTTTTTTCCTTTCAAAATAGTTTTATTTGATTTATTTATAGAGTTTTGTTATACTGGACCACTTTCAAAAAATCCCAGTACCTCCTGCAAGTATTTTGTTTATTCTTTTGGCCACTTTTTTTCCATTTCTTCCTCATTTTAATTCTTCCCCATTTTATTTGCTTTTAGCTAACTCTAGTGGTTGGTTTCAGGAAGTTATTGTGTGTTGCATCTAGGTTTCTCCATCATGTTTTGCTGTGACATTTATTATTTAGGAGATTTTCCATTCCTTATTTTAGAATCTGCAAGCCACTTGTTCAGAGTTTCTCCACCATTTAGTGCTTTTTGCATGTACCAATGCTGAGCAGTTCTTATAATCAGACGGCTCAGGGACCTATGAAACCACTGAAAGAAAATTAAATATCAGGAATAATACAAGAAAGTACTTGTAATATCACAAGGGGGGGAATAGCTTATAAAGCACTCAACAAAGCTCAAGTGGTTTTTACAGAGAAAAGCTGGTTAGGGATGAAACTTTCTCTGAAAACTCAAGGCCCTCAAACAATTTGGACCTGATCAATGCCTGCTTTCCTTTTGGACAAGGATTCAGTTTTTCTCCCATCTTTCCATGCTTTCTCTCCCCTACCTCACTGTCAGCAGCCAATCAGCTCTTGGCTATTGCCAAATCTGAAAACTTTGGCCTGGGTTTTAAAGCCCATTACCCTGGAAAGGAGAAAAAGGACTGAGACAGCAGTGGTGCAATGGGAAGGGAAGGACTGGTGAAGCTCGTAGGTTCACTACCAAACCATTATAAATAACCAATGGAATCAGATCTTTTCCACACTATGACACACCTCTAGCTGGGTCACCTTTAAAAGAAAATCCAGTATGAAATGGCCTTTCCTTTGAAGAAGGTGCTCTGTGTTCAGAGGTAGCTCGTGTCCCATGCAGTGCATGAGCTGCTGTTGCAAAGGACTCTTTTTTTTCTTATTGAACAGTAATGCATTGTAAACTCCAGCATAAAACTCCAGCTGTCCTTTTAAACACTTGGCTTTCTGTCAATCATTCAATTTCTTTTTTTTCCCTCGAACAGTTATAATTCATATACAGAGCCAGACACACACACCCCTGCCTTTTTTTTTAAACTGGCTTTGTCCTGGTTTTGGCTGTATGGTCCTTTGGGTAAAATGGGTGAAGTTGGCTTTATGAGCTGTAAAACGGCAGGATGTAAGAATTCACTTGGTTTTGATGTGTTAGTAATATTTTATGGATAAAGTGTGAAGAAAGCCATATAATTGGGTTACTGGGAATAGTGCATGTGCCTGAAAATTAGGAAATAGATCTTTAGTCTGGCATTCCTTCATGCATGGACTGTGGGTTGCTGCAGAGCTAGGACTCATTAGACTGACAGAGTAATGTTCAATTAAGTGAGCAGTGAGCTCCCTGCTCACTCCCTCCCAAGCATTAATGGTTAATCAGCATCAGCAATAAACATGTCACAAACAATAAATTCAATTGAATGATTGTTTCAGTCAGAGATGGACACTCTGATCCTTTCTGCCAGAGTCACGGCTCTCCAGCCCCCCTGCCAACAGTGGAGTTAAGATAATTTTGCAACAACAAAAATGGAAGGAAGATCAAGCATGCAACAATGAGACTGATAATCAGGGCTCTCCTTATATCATCCTCTGGGAAGTCTCAGTTCCTTGTAAAGTATTTTATACTTCATAGTTTGCAATGGGAAAAGCAGTCAAGATAGATTTTTGGCTGAAGCAGTACTTGTGTTTGACTTGCAGTCTTCAAATAGAATTTTTTTTTATGTCCATTAAAATAAAATTTAAAAAAAGTTCATCCAATGAACTGTTACTTAATAAATGAGCATCCTTACTCCCCTCCCTCACAAATAATTCTACTAAAGGCTAAAAACTAGATAAGTCCGTTGAAATCACATAATACCTCCCAGAAAACACTGTTTGTTATAGAGCAGCAGACAGACTGGGGAAGGTTTAAGACCACTTTATTTCACATTTGCTTTCTTTCTGAGAAGCTGCTGTAATAAGTTTCGTTCTCTCTTTCAGGATGGAAACCAGTCACAAGGGTTTATCTAACACAAGAAAGACTCTGCCATGAGCTTCTGCCTTACTCAGGACCACCTCACCTCCAGCTCCTCTGGATGTTTTCACAATGAGGAGGAGATAGGGGATGAGGAAGAGGAGAGGCCAAACCACACTGGAGTCTCTTATGCAGTCTCAGCACATGGATCAAGAGAAGGTATCTTCTACTTCCCCAGCATTTAGAATCTGGGACCCACACACCCCTGAGATGAGGTGAAGGGACACCAGCTGCAGCTCCAGGAGGGGATGGCCAGTTTTGCACCATGCTGCCCCTGAGACAAAAAGCCCTGCTGGGTTGGTTGTCCAGATGCTACAAATCCTGTGGTACTACCAGGTCCCACCAGAGCTCTGTGTCACCATCACTCAGACATTGTTCAGTCACACCCAGGGAAACCTGGCCTAAAGCCTTCAAATAAAGCCCAGCACCCCTTTCCCAGTCCTTTAGCAGCTGCTCTCTTTTACTCTTACAAGCACAGCGTCTCTGCATGTAATTTACATTCCTGCAGATATCCTTCTATTTTTTGGCATCCCTGAATTGCTTCCAAATTTCTTTTCTATTTAGTCTAATAAATGTAAAACATTATTTAGATTTTCACTCATAAAAATGACCAAAAGCAGCTGTATCTTCATAAGCTATTGGACGTCAACCAGACCTAAAGGTCGTTCTGACATATACTAATGGGAATTAATTTCAGAACATAGTCCCCATTAAAAAAAAAAAGGCCAGCATTTCATCTTACCTGAAAGATCTACTTCTATATAGTTAAGCTAAAACTTTTATTAGGATTTGTTAAGAAATTATTACTTCTAAAAAGAGTCAATTATTTTGAACTGCTGTAAAAGCAAACTGTAACTTCATGAAGAAGTACATCACAGAACTTTCCTATTTCTCTCCCCATGGGAGAGGTTGAAGACACCTCAGGGTTTGTGTTGGTGCACTACAAAGATATTAGAGGGGAGGAACCAGTGTTTTCCAGCCTCTTACAAACACCTGCTTCAGGGAACAATCCTGTAATCTCACCATCATCTTAGTCTGAGGGCAGGAAAACTGGATCCATGTGCCTACACACACATTGCTGACTGACACTCAACCCACCATCCAAGGTTTTGCTGCCATTTGTGTAGAATAAATGTCATATTTCTGATGTTCTCCTTCATATCTTGTCCATAGAGTACTTTCTTGACTAAAACTGGAGTAAAATACAAGGCATCATTTTTTGCCCCCTTCAAAGTGAGGAGCACTTGTATAGTTTCGTTTACTGAGAATTTTCTTCCTGAATCAGTCAGATGAGACCCACCACACAACTGAACTTTATCACCAGGTTATCCAACAAAGGAGAAGGATGATCTCGCAGAAGAAAATGGAATCCATGGCCCTACACAAATCTTTGTTTCTGGTAATGTGAGATGAACAGGGCAATGTGAATTGAGGGGCAGTCCCGCTGTGTCCTTTTCTGGTCACAGGCTCCCAATCCACCTGAAACTTCTCCTGGAGGAGTCCTGTGTGAGGACAGCTTGTGAAAGGCTGCCATGGCTGTGCTGGTACTGCTCCTCTGCAGGAGGGAGAAGCCCACGTAAACAGTTGCTTCATCTTCAACTCTCAGAAAGGCAGTTGGAACTAAGCAAGGATGACGAGACTGAACCATCTGCAGCTTGTTTAACTATTCCCATTTTAAAGGTGAACAATAGTTTCAACAAAACAGACATTAATAATCTATGGTTTGCCATAATTTTCTTTCTTTCTCTCTTTCCTTCTTTCTTTCCTTGCTTTTTTCCTTCTTTCTTTCTCTCTTTCTCTCTCTATATGTTTCAAATTTTCAGGTTTCCTAAGGTTTCCTAAATTTCCAGATTATGATTTTCCCTTTCTCTCACTGCTTCTAATCACCACTAATGAGATAAGAGGGGGAAGAAAATAAGTGGAGAAGGTCAGGATATAAAAAAAAAACAAAAACAAACCACAGATTTTGTGACACTAATTGTGTTTCAGAAAAATAACATATTACTTCTCAGTAATATTCATATTATAATACATCTGAAGTTACCCATAACTGAAGAAATATTGTTTCCACATTAATCAGTTCAGCATATTGGTTAAGTTTATCATTAATTTTTAGGCTGGAAGGTATTCCATTCTGTTCACCTTTATACACTGCAGCAAATCTAGTTCAGTTTCAAACACATGGCAAACAGAAGCCATTCAAAGCATCTCTAAGGGTGTAGTGTTTACCAAGTGAGTAAATCCAGAATTTTCTTGATCACCAGCAACAGAAAATAAACCAGCCAAAATCAGTAGGCCTTGAACTTGCACCAACTTCTGTTTCCGCTGATTGCCACTGTATAACTCAGCTGGAAAGAAAGACAAAGCAAGATATTTATGTATTATCTCAGACAGCTCTCAAACTCGTTGTAGAATTTGCCTAGTTAATGATGATTCTCATTTAAGTGGGCTTGAAACTTGACAGACTTCCACTTTGGGTCACATTTCCCAAGGAAGACCCAAAATGGGAATTATCCAGTTGTACAATGCTCTCCCTGCCAGGCCTGCTCCAGCTGTGGCTGCAACTGCCTGGCAGGGACATGTGACAGGAGGATACCCCAGATAATGACCACAAAAGGAGAAAATGGCCATTCTTCCTTTGGAGAAGATCCTGTCACGATGGTGGGCTGTGTGTGTCTCAGAAACATGCGCATATAAGAAATATGAAGAATAGTATATATAAAAATTTATCAGCCACTGAGCATTATTTTCACTGGCTTGTCCTCTGTTGTCTCCAGCAATCAGCATTGTAGGGACTGAGATAACAGCTACCCAGGTGCAGTGGTCTTGAACTGCCTTTAAACTATATGTGTCCCATAAATACATCTCAGCCCTTAGACAATTCATTTTTACATCTGTCTTCCATAAAATCCTGCACCAATGAGCTCAGTTTTTAGCGGACAACCCAAAAAAATTGCCAAAGCTTTTTAACCTCAATGGTAATAACAAAATTAAGAGTTTGTCTTTAGGGTGTGTATAGTGAGGGATTTTTCTATAGGTTGAATTTCATCAGGTTACCTACTAGCCAATCTTCAAAAATATTCTCAAAAATCTTTGCAAATATGTAGAAATTCAGCTGTCCAGAAACAATTGCATATCAGCAAGTCATGTCACTTCTTGTTTCTTTTTCATACCATTTATGAATGTACTGAAAAGCCTGGATCCCAGCACTGACATTGAGAGACATTGTGAAAAGTTATTATGGACTTCTTTTTTTTCATGTCTTCCAATTCCTCAAGAAGATTTACTCTTTTATACCCAATTCGCAAGGAGATTTCATTCAGGGAGCAAAAGTTAAACATTTTTTTCCTCAGTGGAGCTGAATGTATTTTAAAATACTGAACTTATTTTCACTGAAAGGCAAAAACACCTTTGTCAAAGTGAAACAGCTTTGGAAATTTCAAACTGTTGTGTCATTTGTCTATTTAGTGTCTGTATTAGTCAATTTTATTAGACTCAAAATGCTGCAGAAATGGGATCTGAAGAGAGATCTTCCAAGCACTCCAGCATCTGGAAGTTTTTGAGATACTTGGGGAAAAAAGGCGACATACAACAGAGGAAACAACACAAAGCAATGAGACAAGTATGCAATTCAGTAAACAAATTAAGACATTTCCAAACTGTTGTCTGCTGATCATTGCTGGCCTTTAGGAGATTGCTAAATGACTGCAAATTCATATTGAAGTGTACTTCATTTATCTCATCTCCAGAGTGTTTTCAATTACATGTTTGATGATAAGACAACACAGTCTACATGAGAAATAATGGGAGTTTCCTCAAAAAGATTGGTTCCAAACTAGTGTCTCTCACATATGTTAAATCTGGAGCTGTTCTGGTAACAGAGAACAGATTTCAGCTTCATCATTAAGGCATATTCAGTCTGAGGATGAAATCACCAAAGCCATTAGATAAGGACTCAAAAAAGCATACATAGTGCTGTGGTTTTGCCCAGTCACCATATTAATATGATTCGTGATTTCTTGTAAAGTAGAATCTTTTTCACAGAGTTTTTCAGCCTGCTTTTTTTTTTTCCTCAGGCTGGTTCTCCATATAGTAAAACATAATGATCACCATCTACAGTCCAAAACCACATTTAGTCCATGAAGGCATAATATTACTGTATTTTTTTAAGCAATATGAGCATGACTATAGTCTGGTCCTTTACTCATAGTAAGAATTAAAAAAATTCAACTCAAAAATTATTGGTACTCTTATTGAATTTCAACTATTTTTTAAAACCTTGTGGTACATTAAGAAAGGCAACACTCTCGCTGGTCACTGGAGCTCTTCCTACCTGAAAAAGACCAGATGTTTTGCAAGAAGAGGAAGCAACAGTCCTTGCTAAATTTTTGCATTCTCATGACTCTACAAGGGTGGTGAATGCCCTAAAATGTGCCTTCAATAGTCCATGTGTTTTCACAGAAACTGTCACAGGGTAAATAACATGAAAAATATATATGTGCAAGTGATTTCAACAGAAAGAGAGAAGATTCATATTGGATATTGGGAAGGAATTCTTCCCTGTAAGGGTGGTGAGGCCCTGGCACAGGTTGCCCAGAGAAGCTGTGGCTGCCCCATCCCTGGAAGTGTCCAAGGCCAGGTAGGATGGGGCTTGCAGCCACCTGGGATAGTGGAAGGTGTCCCTGCCCACAGCAGGGAATGGAATGAGATGAGCTTGAAGGTCCCTTTCAAACCAAATAATTCTGTGATTCTGCAATTTCAGCCAAGCCAATAAAACCCAGAGCAACTCAGACAAAGCTGATACTCTTTTAACAGCACAGATCACTCTGACAGGAGATAGATCCAGCAAAACAACTCAAATGTGGAAATGTGAACCTCAGATGATAAGGCAACACTCTTAACAATTCTGACCAGCCTCTAAACTGCAACCAGACAGAATAATATAAACTCTTGAGTGATTTAATCTGAAATATGGACTTGAAGAATTATGTCCTTCGTTCCAGGTCCTGTGTATATGTTTAGGGCTGACTTTCATGTGTCAGCAGAGCAAGCCCAGCACAGCAGAGTGCTGACGGGGTGCAGAGTGCCACGACTGTGAGGCTGATGTGACCGGCTGGTCTCTGTCACCAAGGCAGGAGGTGACCAAGGGCTGTACTGAGGGGAGGGAAGCCTGCCTCAATGAGCCAACCTAGCCTCTGCAGCTGCACAAGAAACAGGTTTGTCCCTGCTCCAGCCTCACAGCCCTGGGTCACCAAAGTTCATTTGCACCCGTGGTGCAGAGGGGACTTGGACTGTCTCTGCATGTCTTTGAGTACAGATGGGGCTGTACCTGCAGCTGTGCTCCAGGAACCCTCTGTGGTTCCCATGAGGTGGGTCCCACAAGGTCCCAGCTCACCCCCAAACAGGGGCTGGGGAAGGAAAGGGAGTAACTTGGTTTACAATCTGAGCTGAGGGCTTGGGAAAGAGCAAAACTCAATAACTAATTATCTATCCCAGCATACAACTTTTCCCTCTATTGAAGAATGATCTATCTGCAGCCTATGCAGTTCCTCCTCATTTTAAGAGGCTGGAAAATTTCCTCTCCCTCTATAATTCACGCAGTCCATAAAGCTAAAAGGAAAAAACAAAATTGAAAAATCTCTATTGTCTTCACAGGACTACAAAACATGCAGAGGGGAAAAAAATGCTGCTCTACATTGGGACAGGGAAAGCGAAATCAATTAAAGGAAAGAAAAAACATATGTGGATGTTTTGTAGAAGATGAGTTTGGTACATAAATTATATTAATAAATTAAATATAAATATGTTTGCAAACCCAGTAGTAAAACATGATATGCCATGTATATTTTTCATCCCAGGAGTTACAAAGGCTTTACAACTCATAAACAAACCTACACACCATCAGCTAAAGTGTATGGCTGGGATTTGACAAAATTGTCATTATTATGTGTCTTAACCACTGGAAAAAGGTGTCTCAGTTACATTTACAGATTATATCAGACTGTAACTGGGACAGTTTGTAAGAAAGTACTCAAATCTTCTGGTGATTGTCTGAAATAAGCAGAAGACAAAACAATGTAAATAAATGGTAGAGGTATCAGATATAGGTAAAATAACAAATTGACTGTAAATAGGAGAGGAGGGTGATTGGCTGAAGATCACTGGTGTGGACAGGAGTTGGGGGTTCTACAAATAAAGTGAAATGGCTTCAACAGTGTAAATCTCTACCATTTCCTCTTATATGTAGGAAATACAGCTACATCCAGTCGCAGAAAATGTAGGCTAGGCAATGGGAAACACAACAAGACGTAGGTTGACCAAGCCCTAACATAAATTGACTAAGGATACTGTTTAATCTTCAACTCATAAGGACGTTAAAATGAGTTTAGACTAATATTCCTGGAAAGAGTATAAATATTGTTTAGATAGCTGATTTTTTCCGTCCAGACCTCATGAAGAAGGCACACATTCCTTCTTCCTCTGGCTGAGGCTGGAGGGACAAGTTAGAGATCTTTTGGAAGATCCAAGGCATCTTCCAAAAACAGGTTTCACAGAAAACTTGCCTTCTATGTGTTGAATATCAGCATTTCTGTGAAGAATTAATCCTTCCAATATATTCACATAAATAAAACAGCCTTTCAGGTTGTTTATGAGTCTGGGACGGAAAATAAACAGGCCAGAACATGGCTGAATAACAACAGCAGGAGAAGTTTAGAAAAATATTCTGTATTACTTTGCTGTGTTCAAGTGACTTTCTTTCTTTTTTGTACTTCTTGACTTTTCACCAGGTGCCACCATGGGATGATACAGTTTATGAAACCCACTGTTTAGGAAACACAACAATGTAGAGCTACTCCACATGTGAGCCTCAGCAGCAGCTACATCAATCAAGACTCTTCTTCCTGGGTTATTTGTACTCCTCAGTGTTTAAAAGGAACTGGCCTCTGTGATTCTCAACACCCCAAGCACAAACAAAGCTGTAATAACTCACAACTTAATGAAAGCAAACTCTGTATAATACACACAGACCCTGAAACTCGCAGGGTCTTTCAAGAGAAAATCTGAGCTCAGCCAAAACACGCAGACAAAAGAAGAGGTTTAAATCCCTTCCAGACGCAGAGGCATGAGACACAAGATATGTTCTGTTTATTTAACAAGCCAGAGCTGGAGTGAGGGCCCTCACAATACAATTAAAGTGGTAACAATAAAAACACAGCAAACCAAATCTTGCAGCCCATGAAAGATGAAGCCAGTGGTAGGATTATGGAACCTGCACACCCAGACATTTTAATACCTATGCCAGACACAGTGCTGGATGATAATACTGACACAATAAAACATGAGAAATCCAAAGCCAAGGAACAGATGGAAAGGCAAGGCTTCTCTGGTGAAACTGCTTCTCATTAAAGGCTTAACTCCCAGTTCCATGCAGAGCAGCTACACATTCAAAGTCACCCTCAGTTCATACCCCACAGCATTTTGGAAATGCTGCTCCTTCCTCTTCCATAGGTGAGGCAGTGCAACATTACACCATTCTCCTGGCGGAAAGGCACCTCATTCCTTGGATGATGTCAAGATTGACTCTGTGATGACAACATCCACAGGCAGCATGATAAATACACCAGGAAGAGTTCACTGAAGCACATATACAAGATGAGTGTGTGAAGACATTGCCCAAAAGTATCTTCAAGAGAGTAGTCAAGGCCCTCATGCAATAGAAACTCTGCTGCTCTGACACAGGATTTTACCCACAACCTTTTCTCAGAGCCCTCTGCTAAATCCAGAACCGGAAATTCAAAGCAACAACAAAGGCAGGACCTGACAAGGTTTAGAGTTAATGAGTAGCTGAGAAAAATTAGAATAATGGTCCTACATAATATACAAGGAGTTTTTTTCCTCCAGAAATGTGAGTCAGAGAGAGCCATGGGAAAAAAATTATGTAGAGAACAGTCATTTCAGAATTGTGCTGTTGTTGGTAGGTGGACAGTGCCTGAAGAAGAAGGATCTGATGGCAAACAAGTGCTTCAGATGTTGGATTTTGCTTTGCAGAAGAATGCAAGGAGGACATTTTTTACTGAATCACAGAGATTAACTCCAGAGCGGCAACTGGCTCTCAGCACACTCTCGTAAGGGTTGCTTCAAGATCCCTCACTATTTGCATTTTGGCCTATTCTTGTCTTATTGTTGTATCTCACAAACACTTACAGACAAAATGGGTCAAATCACATGGAAGGGGCTAAATGAGAGCAGGGGAAGGTGAGTTGTACTGTCTTCCA
Organism: Cephalopterus ornatus; assembly: GCA_013396775.1. Taxonomy (NCBI): domain Eukaryota; kingdom Metazoa; phylum Chordata; class Aves; order Passeriformes; family Cotingidae; genus Cephalopterus; species Cephalopterus ornatus. The sequence goes on from VZRE01008776.1 coordinate 24,942, forward strand.
CTCAAAAAGGAAGTATTTGAAAGATGTATTTTTAAACAGCATACCAAAAAATGGAAACACAATGGGTTTGTGATTGAAACCTTGGTTCTGGGCACGGTTTCCTTGGCAACAGTACTAATTTAAGGGTTTTTTAAACACTGTAACACTATCTATGCAAAGACCTACTTTAAATGGCCCACGTCTTGAGTTGGTCAGCTCAGAACTAGAAGCCATTTTCTTTAGTTCAGAGAAGTAGTGGAACCCAACAGTGACAGCAGCTGGTCTTCTAAATGACATTCATACTAGACTGAGGACTCAAGTCAAGAGGATCTTAGTTTCTCGCCATCCCTGGAGGTATTCAAGGAATGACTAGACATGGCACTCAGTGTTCTGATCTGATTGACAAGGTAGGGATTGGTCATAGGTTGGATTCAATGGGCTTAGAGGTCTTTTCTAACCTAAATAATTTGTGATTATGTGATCTTAGTCAGTTACAGGAGTCTTATGTCTCAGCTGGGTTAAGAAAACATACAGTGACTTGGAAGTTTGATGGATTTTGGTTCAGGTGGTAATCGATCCCACCCCTGATTCTACAGACAGGTAAAGCAGTGGAGATGTTTGTGATGAAGCAGGACAATGCTTAAAACACTCTGAGGGCAGTGAATCCCATCAGGGTGAGTACAAGCTCAGGAATCATTGGCACATTGCTCACTGTAGCAACTTGAGTAAACACTCAGAACAGTAAGTTATGTCTACATACTTCACATAAGACCGTGTGAAACTGTACAGGGAGAAGATTTGGCCTCCCATCCCTCCGTGATTTTTTTTTACTCTTGTTTTTCTTCAATTTCTTTCTGTATTTTATATTGACTTACTACTGGAGACAGGTCCTGCAGAAGAAATGGGACGTGCTGTTAAGTGGAGCTCACATACAAGTCTATGTTTGGAGTATCCAGCCTTCCACTGCTTTAATCAAAGAGGAGAATTTCCTCTTCTCTACCGGTCAGCACCAGATCCGAGGAAGGTTTAAATCCCATGTACCCAAGAGATCAAAAGAGCTCTTTCAAGAGGAAGAACGGATAACTGTAAAGGAAGTTACAGCTGTTTGCCATTTCATGAAGTTAAATGCACATGTAAATGTTTATAGACTCCAGGCTGGACTTAATTTTTTTGGAAGCAAGACTTTTGCAACATAATCATATACTCCACTATTTTTTCCTGGTGGATTGTGAGTTATGAATAATTCTTTGTGATAATCTGCAAATGCTTCATGCATCTGAACATACTGAAACACCCTATTACCTGCCTAGTTCACATGAGCACAGCAGTGCTTTATTACTGAAAACAACCTTTATGCAAACCATTCACACTAACATGATTGGTTTGGTTTTTTAATCTCATATTTTTCCTTCACTCACAGACAAGTACTGTTTGAAAACAACAACAGTAACAACAAGGAATCCACTCACATTTCTGGGTAGGGTCCAAGCACTCCTTGTGGATTGAATGAATGGTTTCCTCTAAGCAAGGCAAACTTTCAGTCTCTCATCTGGAAAATATTATGTGAGCCAATGCTGAGGGTCAACTATTACCTGCCAAGGCTGAAACTGTTGTGAGTTGATTTTTATTCTTTCAGGTCACGGAGGAACAAACATACACCTCAAAAAATAGAGGCTCAAATGGTCTTTGTCATAAGGTGAGTGTAAAAGTCAGAGACAATTTACAAACCACTGTAGGCACCTGTTCTAATTTAATTAAATTTACAGAAAAGGTTTTACCAAATGAGGGTTTTCTCTCCCTCCAGTCTCCAAACTGTGTGTTCAGCCTAGAGAACTGAGTTCATATACACTAAACCCGAGCTGTCTTACAAAGACAACTCCAAGAAACACCTACTGGCTCCCCTACACCACTGTTCAGTGGCTTTCCTGAAGGCTTGCAGCTAGAAAGAGAATTTACATAATAGCTTTAAGATGAGAGGCATTTTATGCTTGAGGAATCATTGTGGACAGCAGGCAACACCAAGGTAAGTGTCTATAATTAAGTAATAGTGGTATATGCTTTCCAAGCAGAGATGACAATAAATTTCTTTCCATAAAAGGCTGATTAATCCCTGTTAGAGCTACTACAGAAAAATCAGATGGGCCTCTGTTTTTCCCATTATATCTCACTCTTGGTTTCTCTCTTAAAGCTTTTCTGCGCTCTGCTTTGTTGCAACTCCCCTGCCACTGTGTGTCAGAGCCCAGGAACTCCACTTTCTGGGCAAGGGAAACAGTCCATCATTCATCTTCACTGGCTGCAGCAGTGAAGAATTGCTAGTTCCTACAGTGGCACTGGATATTAATGGCACCCTTGTAATAGAGAAGGGGAAGCAACTGGCTCCCAACACAGGCTGCATTGAAAGGGCTGCTGCAGCATTCAATCCTCAAAGGACAAAACATCCCTGAATGTCAATGGCCTGCACGCAGCCTCCACCTCTGTCTCACCCACCTCCGGACAAGACAGTGGGGAAAACGCTGCCCCAGCCCACAGACCTGGCAAGGCTCCATGTCCAGGCTCAGCCTGACAAGCTGTCAGACCCATAAAATGCTTTGACCTTGAGCCCCACACCAGAAGGTAGGAGAGTGACACTGCCAGCCCTCTCTAAATTCAAGGCACAAAGCTCTAAATGGCTTTACCGGCACTCACACTGCCAAGTGCCAATCCCAAACAATCACCCCAGCCTCGAAAAAAAAGCTTCCCCTGACCCATCCCCCCTTGCCCTGTGAAACAAAACACCCCTGTTTCTCTTTCCATCAGACTGGGAGACTACAAGAGACATATTTAAACTCAGATAAAATAAAGGCATGTCCCTTATGGCCAGAGTGTAAGATGTCATTTAAATAAACTTTCACAAAAATCAGAAAGTGCCCTGCCATAAATGAGTGATTCTTATGCAGCCGGTGATCAACAAACTCACTTCCTAATTAAGTGTAGGAGCCTAATGAGGAACAGGGCATCCTTTGTTTCACCAGCCCATGTGAACTCCAGCCACAAGTCCCCAGACTCTCCTAACTCCTGCATTCAGGGTTTGTAATTAGTACATAAGGAACCAGGTACTGCAGCAGCAGCCCCTCGGACAGTGGGCCCATTCACAGCCAGCCAGATGTGAGGAGCATTCAAAGGGCGCCGACTGACTCACAGATTGCGTGGTGTTGTATGACACCATAATCTCTGGTTTCCAGCCCCACAATCAACAGGCACTGTCATTTTTAATGCATTCTAATTAGCTGGTAAGCCTTACAGAAAGGTTCAGAGCTACTGAGCTGGTGGATGCAGGGCAGGTTGGTCAGCATGCCTAATATTTCCTAAAGCTGTTCCCAGCTTCATTAGCAGCAGGGATATTCATGCCAGTACGATAAAAATTGGATCATGGCATGTGCAATTAAGGAGCTTTCAAATGTGTCTCTTTTAAACACTAGCACACAAAATAAAAGGAAAAATGGAAAAAAGTACACACAGAAAAGCATCATGATGAGCAAAAGTGAACCTCCACGAGTGAACGTTCCACATCAGGAAGCCTCCAAGGGAACCTCACTCTAATGTCTACATCTCTTATTCCTCTCTGAACAGTGAGCCACTGTTCACTCACAGCTCCATCCCAAAAAGTCCAACCTCTGAGGCAGCAGATGACATTCAGAGGTCAGGAGCCACTCTTACCTCCCTTGCAGACCATCTTAGCTCAAAATTTTGGATGAGCTCAGAAGCCTCAGCTGGCCGGGCATCCACCAGAAAAAGGGCATATCCCCTTCACCAGTGGTAGAAGGTAAAAATTGATCATAACATATTTGATAAAAGAGTATTATTAGCACTGTTTGGTGTAAACTGCTCATCTGACAGCAGGAAAATGGATTCCTCCTGTGTCTGACAGTTTTACTGTCCTCCAGGCAAGACAAGATGTGTGTTCAAAGCCCCTTCCCAGCCACACAACTTTCTGGTTTTTTTCTTTTTCACTATGTATGATTTTTTGGTACAATAATGCTTTGATGCAGCCCTTAATGAGCAGCTCAAATCCCATAATGATTCCATTTGCATGAACACCTACATGAATACCTGTTCAGTACTGACATACAAAAAGATGTTACAGGAAGGTTTGTGCAGCCTGCACCCACCTGCTCTGGTCTGGGAGAACATGGGCACAGAGTGTAAAGGAGTAGCAGGTGAACTAGTGGTAATTACTGAGAAACATTAACACATTATGAACTGCAAATGAACTAACCTAACAAACAGGCTGAAGGGCCACAGCTATGACATGCTCATACTAATAATTTGCTGGATTAGTTGGAATATAATAATAAAATTCTCAAATAAAAATATCAAGATTCCTTGTAAAATAGGAGAAAGAATAAAACTGGGTGTGTTGAATGTAAATTGTACCTTTAGATTTAATTTTAATTAGTGGTGAAACAGAGGTGTAAGGGACAACACTTTCCAAATGTGTGCACATGCCAAATACCATCAAATGAAAAATCTTCTCTGAAGAAATAAATTCCTTATTCTTATCACGTGTTGCAGGAGCAGCCCTGTGCTCACACTTGCAGACAAGCAAGCCATTCATCCAGAAGCAATCTCCAAACTGTGAAGCATTATCGAGTTGTTCATTCACTCTGTTTCCTTTGCAAAGGAATGATCTTAGGCTATCTCTGGAGGAATGTGATGATGAAATCCTTCCCCGTCTGGTGCCTGCCTCTCAGCCACCCAGAGATAAGTTACACTGCCCCACCTCCTGCTATGCCAGGTTGGTCTGAATTGCAGGCACAGCACAGAGCTTCACAAACAAAAGGCTTTTGCAAACACCATCCCTGACACCCACATCTGGATGGAGCCTGAGTAGGAAAGAATGATGAAAAAACTCCCAACTCCCATCCTGTGGGAAGGAACATTTATCCTCTTAGCTGGGCATACCTGTGCCTCTGGCAGCTTTCCTCCAGTGATGACCTAATGATTGATAACACCAGTATAAAGGAGGGAAATGTGGAGATGGGGAAGACAGCTTTTCAAGTGGCACCTCTTTTCCAGAGAGGTGATTCCATGTCCTCCACAAAATTAATAACACTGCTTATTATGTGCTAGTGAACATCAAGCTCCACTCAGAGGCATTACTGATCTACTTATCTCAGTCAGAATCAATGTGAGGAAAAGTAATGTGACACAGGCATTATAGACTTTCTAGCAATACTGATACAGAGGGATTATTAATAAGCTACTGTCTGCTGGGCTTGACCTTGAAGAAGGCTGATGTTTGCTCTCAAGATGCTAGTTTGAATGTCTGGAAAGATGTGGGCTGCAGGAGCTCACACACAAAATTTCAGGATCTGAGCTGGTTTTCTTTGGAAGTTTTTTCTCCTGGCACAGTCATGTGTTCAATACATGGTAAAAGTAAAGGGGTGGGACAAGTAATTCCTATAAAATGAAGCTGACGCATGGGTTTTTTTAAATCAATGGGTCTCCACCACAGACTTTGACTGGTTTTCTTCTTATCCCTTTCTACTTTTTTTCACATCAGCTATACCTGTCATTCACACTGAATGGTTTTGTTCTGTCTTGTCTCTCTTTTTTTTTTTCCATTCTCTCCCAAAGTGGATTCTGAACTCAAAATTGTTGGCAGTCAGGACGAGCACATGAATCATAGAATAATTAAGGTTGGCAAAGACCTCCAAGATCATCAAGTTCAGTCCTAAACAGAACACCACCATGCCACTAAACCATAGCACTAAGTGCAGTGTCTATTTGTTTTCCAGGGATGATGACACCACCACTACCTTGGGCAGCCAATTCCAATGCTTAACCACTCTTTCACTGAAGAATTTTTTCCCAGCATCCGGTATGCTCAATTCATGAATTAGAAAAGCAAAAATAATTAAATATATAAAGCTTCCTTTGTGTTAACACCAGCACAGAAACCACAGACTTATGTCAACCAATGTTTGATTTTTATTATCCTTAATATTACTGTTGAAAACTACTGTTCATTTTATGAGATTTTTGCAGGGCTGTCTTTTCCTGACCAGGGGTTCTGAAAGCAAGAGGAAAGCTCCATCCAAACTGCTTTGTTGTGCTGATATCACCCTCTAATGCCTGTCCATCTGATGCTCTCTGGTCACACATAGCAAAAGCTCCATTTATCCACAGCAGATCAATGGATATCAACCACTCCTGTGGAAAAGCCTGGATGCATAAAAAACAAGGAGAAGGAGACATCTCTGAGCTCACTTTGGGGTGTGTGCTGACAGGCAGTAGCTGAGAGGGAATCTGTGATTATTGCCATGTTAACAGGTCTATCTGTAAATCCATCTATTAGGAGGTCCTTATGTGACATGTGGGAATTAAGATAGGTGAAAAACAGCAAATACACACCAACAATAAATCTGGGTTTTAATCAAAAACATACCTGGAAAGAAAGGTATGGGAAAGAAAGGAATGATTTCAGCTTGAAGAACTGCATGCAACCCCAAGTGAGGCTTTTTGAAATGAGCTAAACTTCAAGGATCAGATCAAGAAATTATCACGCCATGTGAAGATAAAATCCATGTTGCACAGTGAACCATAGCAAATCTGAACCAAACCCTTGTTTTTCCAAATTATGAATGCAACGTAATTCTCTTCTACACATGAAGAAAACACGACTACACACATGAAGAAAACACAATTATTCACTTAACATTGCATTATTCAAACCTCTTTTGTACAAGCTTTAAAAGCTCCATAGTCAGGAATGGGTTCTGGGAATTAAACATCAGCTCTTAAATATAGTGACAAGAATTTGTTGAACAGATTTTACAGCTGTCATTAGCAGGCAAATTCCAATAAAACTTAAGTTGTCACTAATTAACCATATTCAAAAATGATGTATTTAAATAGGCATTTTGTGAATCACAGTTAGTGCCCAACTGCAGCCCCAGAAACATGCACATCTTCCACAAATCTAAGGCTTTATCTATTCCTTCAGATATATCTCCAAATAAACTCATGGGTTGTGTTCCAGCACATCACCAGGCAGGAATCCTACCCTGACCCTCAGATATTTACCACCCATTGGTCAGATTAGCTCTTCCCGTCACATCCCCTCAGCATCCTTCTCCTCCCTCTTCTGACTGCTGACCTCATCTTGCTTGAAGAGGACACCCAGACCTAACCAATCAAGTAATTTTTGAAACTGAAAAGGGAAAATTCCTCCACAAACTGGATTTCTTTGTTAATTTTCACACTTCATTAGAAATAGGTACTAATAATTTTGGGTCAGATGCACTTTGCTGTAAAAAAATTCACTCTTATACCC
>VZRE01008776.1:32275-46858 GCA_013396775.1 Cephalopterus ornatus
AAAAAAAAAAAACCAAACCGCACACAAAAGCAGAGAGAAAGGAAGAGGCATAGGCAAGGAACCAAGTGATGGTTTAAGGTAAAATGAACTACAAGTCAAGCAGAAGAAATTCTATCGGAAGGTTAATCTATACAGCTCTTCTCTGATCACAGGACTCCTAAAGTAGCTGCTATGGAAAGAGAAGAGTGATGTTACTAATACCTGATCAATTATTTGACTAGTCATAAATTAATAATAAATAATCAATTAATTTTTTATCTTGATACATACTTGATTAACCACTAATTAAACCAAAATATTGCTAGATTTCAGTGATCCTGTTATCCATGCTGGTAAGTCACACTGAAGGCACCAGACTTTGCGGCAGAAAAAAGATGTCATTAAGGGGTGGGTTTTCATGATCTCTTTATGAATAAATCAGCACCTTGAACCAGTTGATAGTACTGTAGATATAGATGCCTATCTGTCATATCCAATATTCAGACACATAGAGAGGTTAAATCAGTGTTTAGGAAACACCATAACAAAATGTTGTCCTGACAAAAAAATTTAACCCCCCCACAAACAGATACTGCCCTATTTCTTGTCCTGAGTTAGTTGTGTACAGAACTCTCTAAGACCATAGCTTATCTGGGTATCTGCCCATGAGATCACAATCCTGACACACTGCAGCATTTAAAGTGGATATTTTAAAGTACAAACTAGCTCCCTGAATCTTCCAACTGCCTGCTACAAATCCTGAAGGAAACCCTTGTTTTTTCAGGCTGTTCCAGCTGTTTGAATAGACAAAAGAGAAATGCAGCAGCATAGCTGGCATGGCATGTCCCACTCTTAAATGACAAGTCACATCTTAACACGTTTCAAACAGTTAACTGATTATGCATCCATGAAGCATCTGGTTCAAGAGCTGTTAGCTGTTGTTCCAATGCCCATAGTAACAGTTACAGACCCCAAAATAATCGAACTAATGATTTTCTGAAGACTCACAAGAAGGCGTCTTTTCTCTCATGTCAAGACAACCAGATCCTTCCAGCTTTTTTACATTTCACACTTCCATCTCCCAAAAGACTGAGGCTTCGACATCTCTCAAATTAAGGATGGGGCCTCAAAAATTATATTGTAGGAAATTTCCTAAATTCCATTTCCATTTAGGAAATAGAATTTTAAGGAAGCACATGAAGGTCAGAAGTGCTCCCTGAGCTGGGACAAAACCTTCAGGCTCAGCCTCCGGGGCACATGCAGGCTTTCATCTCATGGGAGGTTTCCTAAGTGATGGCTTTCTGGATTGCCTCCCCTGTTTGGGGAGGGGTTTATGCTGAATTACTTCTTTCCTTATTTCTAAAGGCGTCTCTGGACCTCTCTGATAACTCTGGAAAGCCTGTCAAGCCTCAGAGCAGGACTCAACTTTCACAGTCGTTCCATTTTAATATTAGTGTGAGCATATTGCAGAGTTCTCTAAGGACGGTATCAACAAAGTGACTGCAGTTATAGCTATTCTAATACTCTCTATTCTATATTCCAATACTCTTCTAATACCAGAGAGCAGTGAGGAGAAAGAAGGCTGCTTTTTTTCTGACAGATTCATCTCTTACTTGTTTTCAGCCTCATAATCATATTGGTATTTGCCTCTTACCCTGAGCTCTCGCAGAACATCCCTTCTAAGACATGAAAAAATCATATTCATTAAATAGCTTTTCATGTTGTGCTGCAGGCACAGGGAAATAACTTCTAAGAAACACCAGGAGGGACCCCTCGCACAGAAGCTTTAGAATAAAATTAAGCCTTGAACTTCCAGCATCATTTTGAATGTACTTTCTTTCAAATTAATCACTTAATATATAGAGAGGTGCTGTTTGGTAATAAAATTAGTGCACAGCATAAAGCATAAATCCTAACATTGATTAACGTGAATGATCTTAATCATTAAATTTTTTTTTTAATTCCTCATGAGGCTAGAGGATAACTGAGGATGACAACGATGGGACCATTGTGGCAAAAACTGCAGATAAATTATCCAAGCAGTTATTCAGGCAACACAACTAGTAAAAAATAGCTCTGTGTAGTTCTTTAAAACAACTTAAAAATCCTTCTGCTACCTTAGTGTCCGCATCACGCTGAGAGACCTTTTGGATGGTTGGCTGTCTGATTATCTGTTAGGAACCTGAAGGCAGAAGTGATGAAAATTCATAAGGAGAAAGCATTATACTATTTGGTAGAATTAATTTTTAAGCCTTTATGTTTCTACATTTGGCATTTGCTCATGTTGCTTTGTGGCTTTTAAGCACTCTGAGTAAGTGGGTTTGGAGATTTACATTATTTAGGAGAGGGAGCCAAGAAAATTTTGGTTCTGTAAGGGGAGGTAATAGAAGTATATTTTTATTCCTTGAGTTTGCTTTGAATGATAAAATCTACTTGTAGGAAGGGACATACATTATTGTAAGTTCCATCTTTCACAGGGAACATTAATCTGAGGTATTAAACACATATGGTTATCAAATAGCTCATGTAACTCTGCATGGGAGCTGTAGTATTAGACTGTCCTGGATCTATTACGCCTGAGGGGGAAAAAATAAAAATCTGTCATGTTTGGCTTCTTGAATTCTTCTGTTAAAGAGCATCTGAATGATCCCTGACAAGGGCCACAGTACACACCCTGGAACTGTGGCAGCACAGTGAGTGCCTGACCATGTGCTTGCTATTGGTCTACCAAAGATGGGAGGTACCTGGGCTTTCACTTTTTCACTTTTTCTACTGTACCAAAACCTCATGTTGGTGGTCCTTCAGGGAGGTTGGCACATCTGGCAGGGTGGGATCACCTCTGATGAGAGAAAGGTGGAAGCCAAGTTCTCATTCCCACCTAACAGCAAGAGTTTACATGTGTGGTGTTGGGTTTTGAGTCCTTTTACAAACACAGTTGGATGACAATAAGGAAGAAAAAAGTAAAACAACTGAGAAAGTCACAGAGCTGGCTCACAGCCTGGCTCATCAGAAGACTTAGAGGGTGATGGCAACCTTGTTTACAAAGCTTTTACAAACCTTTCTACTTCTGCATGGTCTTCCCCAGCTGCTCCAAGCTTAACACTGTTTAAAAAGATGGATGATGCTACTTTTTTTTTTTTAATTTTCTTTTTAAATTCAAACAAACCCTTCCACTTTGTTCTTAAAAGCCTTTTTTTAGGGAGCTTAGTACAAGGAATTGCTCTAAGCAGAACCATCTCAAGCCACAGATGCCGTGCAAGGGATGCAAACTCACAGATGATCCAAAGAGGATCCCAATGAGCAAAAGCAATTATCTCCCTTTTATTAAACCTGGTTGAAACTGTGTCTTAAATAAATGAAAAGCAGAAATCTGTCCATTATGGATACAAGCTTCATGTATATTTAAACTCATGATACAGATGCAGTAGCTGGAGTATCAAGGGAAAACAATGGCAACATGAATCCAGTCATGTCCTTTCACAGTCTTGATCGATCCTTCTTGTATCATTTCACTCCTCTGTCACCTCTTTGCTATGCTAATTGCCATGTCCTTCAGCTGTCTCTGGTTTCTGAACATCAGCTTAAACTGAAGACCCTTTAGATGTTTTCCTATTTGAAGAGTTTATCTCTTCCAGGGAAAAAATTCAAAACATAGTACATTTGACTGTTTCAAAATTGAGAATTACCTCATCCTGCACCTTCCCCTCTTGTTCCACACTCCAGTAGCCCTGGGCTAAAATTGTGTGGGAGTGATGAGAAGGGTCTTACCACACTCAAGTCAATAAAACAATTATTTCCAGTGGGAGATGAATAATGGAATATTAAAGTTGTTATTACATCTGGAAGAGTGAGTCCATGCTGTTTGTGTGGATGGGCAGTGCACACACACATGGATGGCTCCCTAAATAGGAATGGTTCCTTTAGGGAGGGCTTGGCACAGTTGTCAGACCACTCCAAGCAGTGTAGTCACATCTTGGAATGATGTCCTTAAGACATTTATTTAAAAACTTTAAATGAGGGTACTGTGTCAGGAATGGAGTGAGGCAGAGGTACTGTAAAAACTGACCCATAAAGAATGTTACTCCCTACAAAGCTAGAAATCTGCCTTTCCTCTTGTGATAAAATATGGACACGATCAACATTAGCTTCAAAAATAAATGGAGAGAAGTAGAACAGGAGGAAGGATGACTTCATGAGAAGGAGCATGAGGGAGTCTTGGGCTCTGAATTAATTAATTAATTTTTTACTAGTGGATATAAAACAAGGCTGGCGCTGACCTGTCCCAGGTGAGGGTCTAACCTCTAGCCTTCATGCCACCTCTCCCTCTTTTTTCCACCAAATTTCAACTGGCAAGCTATGCTATGAGCTAGTGTCAAAGGAGGCTACCACAGCCCCACTCTGCACCTTCACACTTCTAAAACCATTGTCTTTCTTTTCTCCTGGTCTCCGTGCCAAGATTGCAAAAAGCAGATGGTTCTGCCAAGTATTCACCTTAGGTACTGTTCATAAATGGCATTGATGCAAAATTAATATTCAGACGTTTATATTGTTTTACCTTCAAAAGGTAGCTAGCGGTTCATCACCCATCCATCTATCTATCCATCCAGTCTTCATTCTCTATTTGGATGGAGAAGCAAAGCCTGAATGTTGCAGTCTCATCACTCTTTGTACAGCACATGGTAATAGCACAGCTCACGATGTTGCAAATAAGTTGGCTCATAAAAACAGGAGTTTTCAGCAGCTCAAGCCATTCTACCCCAAGGTATGAATTAAGAGAACAACATAATAATGAGAGCATAACATAAACTACATAAAGCAAATTCTAGTCCCTAGGTTGCTAGTTATGAAAGGGGGCACCTGCCGGTTTCTGAACTGGAAAAGAGACAGCAGATTTGCTAAGGGTTGAAACAGAGCAGAGGAAAAACTAGGTGATAGATACTACAAGTTGTAAAAGATCTAAAGTATCTTTTTTGTCAACAAAGAACTTGGAAGACTAAGGCAGAAAAGAGTATTTCTAAGTCCTTTGAAGTGCTACATTTTATAGTCTCTTATCAAAAGAGGTTGAACCCCAGGAAAGATAAGATCAGCATATGAGTGTTGTGACTGGCTCATAAGATGACCCACTCTGAAAAGAGTCATTGTGCTGTAACTGTGCACAGACACCATGCTGCTGCCTGGAGAGACATAAAACCCAGACACCAAAGAAGAGCTGGTCATGCTGTGGAGAAAATGTGATGCTAAATATATATTTTTGTTTCACATTTGAAGCCACAAAATCCATTAGAATGTGTAATAGCCTTGTAGTCACTGATAAATTTTTTAAACTGAATATTTTCATAGACCTATAGTTTCTAACTACACCAGTAATAGCACTCAAATTACAGTACCTGCAACTGAGGAAATACTCTTAGTTTTAGATGTGGCTTTAGAGAACCAGGATAATAAAAGACACAAGAAAAATTCAACTAACAAATGCTTACAGCTGCCTGAGAAGCGTGCTCTGCTGAGTCTCAGCAAAGCAGAAAGTTGTTCTTCTCTAGCCTACTTTCCATAACTTCGCCTTCCTGCTTCTGTGCAAGAATTTGCTTTGCTCTTTTCTGGAGTGTTGCTTCACATTACTGCCCCCAGGGAGTCTTTGTCACAGATAGAGAGATCCCCATCTTCATGCATGCAGCTGAAAATGAGCACCTAAAGGAACAGAAGGTGGTGAATATAAGAACCATCACGCAGAGAAGCTTATTTTTAAGCAAAATTTTCCTGTTTGCCCAGAGAGGGGGACAATTCTCTCTTTCTTGGTAAATGGAGTGGAGAGGTTACTGAGAAAAAGCCCAAGATTAAATCAAAGTTTTGTCTTGAATCCTAAAGCAGGAGTCAAAAACAAAATATGTAACAAGATAAATTTCTTTTTTTTTCCTCCAGTGGAAAAAAACCCCCAACAATAGCATCTCTTAATTAAATGCTGATGTTTTGCCTTCCTTTTTATTTACTGTGGTTTCTTGAGAGTCTGGGGTATTTTGACTGCAGAAAAATCTCTGGTTTATGGGATAAACTAAGTATCAAGGCTGTAATCAAAACACACCTACAGTCACTCTGTGCTCTGGTTGTCTTATGGAGAGAAGATGTATGTGTGTTCCCAAGGGATTAGGCACTGGTTGTGCTGCAGAGCAAACTTCAAAGGTTGAGCTCATTCTTGCAGTGACATGAGCTGATGGGACACAGCCAAGTCCTTCCACCTTAGGCAAACACTTGTAGTTTTTTGCTGTTGGGCTGCAGGTAGGTATTCCTAGGCAGCGTTCTGGGAAGAGCAGCTGTGATTTGAGGAGCAGTTCCAGGGTGCATTGCATGCTCTGGCTGATTCTCTCATTGTTGGAGGGCATTGCATGTGGGGGGGCAGGTTTGGAGCTCTGTTACCCACCCCAGACCACACATGACACACCAATGGGACACAGCCAGAGCCACTCCTACCTCAGCAGCAGCCACAAACCCTCCTGCTGGAACCTTGTCCCCAGAACCAGCCTCAATCCCTGACACTTGTGATTTTTGCTGAAACGAGGGGTCGACCATCTGAGACTCAGAGTTGATACAAAGCAATAAAAAGCTGAGTAGTGCAGCATTAACTGTGTCACAGCCACTAAAAAAAGCAGAAAAGGTATGAGAGCAGGATGGTTTCACAGCCCTGTGTCTCTGTCATGGGTTTTGACAATGCTGCCATCCTGCTGGACATCCTGACCATGGCTGTGTCACAAAAGAAATCATTCGAGGTTGTTTCATTTAGCTCAGTACAAGAGATGCTGTATTGCTCAGACATCTTAGGAAAGGCAGCAGAAGGAAATTATCAGCTGGTTATTAATGTGCTTCATCCTGCCTGTTACCTATGTCTCAGGGGACCTAAGTGTCCTTGGGACTGAGTGACAAATGAAATCTCATTTACCTTCATGCCAGAGGATGTGTGCCAAGGCTGTGTTGTGCCAGTCTGATTGTACAGAGTCTCAGCACAGTGTGGCACCCATTCTTCAAGCAAGGTGAAAAGACACATAACCTATGTGCACCGTTCACCAAAAAAAAAATCCTTCATCTGAGTGAAAACGTAAAAAATAAAGAGTGAATATACTGACCATTAATTCAATATTCCAACCAACAAATCTTCCATTATTAATTATGAAGCTGCCTCCTCATTCATGTTTCCCAGAGGGCAGAGAAGGTACTTGGCAGGTCCCAGCTGAACTGTTGTTGGTGCCCTGTCGCAGAGCACCATGATGGTGTCTGACACCTGTCCATCAATCTGGGACAACACAGAGGGGAAGGGACCTCCCCACACTGACTCAGCACTGGGAGCAGAGGCACCATGGAAAAATTCCACTGTGCCTGCCAACTCTGGTAATGGGTTTTATTATATGGATCACTATTCATTAAAATTTGGACCAGGACCAGACAGATACAGATAGAAATGCCTTTTTTTTCCTCATGGACTTGTTCCAAACTCAAGAGTTAGGTCTCAATATATATCCTCTTACCAGCAGGTTCCCAAAGAAGAAGAATTGCTTACAACAGCTTTATAAAATTCAGCTGTTTAGAAAACTCAGATAATTCACCCTACCCCCAGAATTTATGGATAACAGCCCGAATAACATATGTTTTTGTACTAGTGACAATGCACAATAGGCAGAGATACCCAAGAATACACTGTGTAGTAGTTAATTTACAAGTGAACTTTTAAACTCAATTCTCTGCTTTGTTAGACAGGCTAAACACAGCTATTACACTCCAGAATTACCTGATATCAAGTTATCCCAATGAAAATTGGCAGAGAACAGCAGAAAGACAGATGCTTTTCCATGTGAAAGGTCTAACATGAAGCAAGAATAAATGTTAACTCCATGTTTGAATGTTGAATTTCTTTTCCTAGCTGTAGTAAGCAGAAATAGGAGCAACTGGAAGCCAGGAGAAAAGTAATAATTTCATTTTTTTTTCAGATTTCATCTTTATTTTGGAAACCTTTCCTACCTCTTTGTTAGTTTCATATGCTAGTTTAGGATTCCTACTCCCTGCAGGATAATTAATATGTTCAAGGCAATAAATATCAAAAGAAAGAGAAGCAGATGCATGTTTTATAAGGAAACGTCATGCTTAATTGAGATTTTTTCAGTGTCAGTAGAAATCAGGATTGAGACTTTTACACAGGACGCCAAATAATGATCAGATTAAGGAAAGAAGGTAAGAAATGATAGATTTGCCAATCCCTAGAACAGTCAGACATGAAGCTAAAAGGTTCATTAAGAACATTTCTCCAGAGAAAAGTGTAAACGCTTTAAAAGCACCAGGGTTTCAAGATAACTAATGTGTCTTTTTTTTTTTTCTTTTTTTTCTTTTTTTTTTTAATGGGGAAAATCTCAGAGCAATATTTAAATGCATGAGCTTCCACGGCTCCTCATGCAGGGACCAGAGAGCAACAACCACTCCCCAGCTGCTCTTTCCAGTTGTGCACTATGAAAGGGTTTAATGAGCCACAAAGTATGTTTTGCTCTCTTCATGGATCACGGAAGCAAAAGTCCTGGAGGTAAAAACGGCTTGTGTTGTTTCTGCTGCTGTGAATTGGGCCCTCAGGGGTATATTTTCAGAGCGATGTGTGTGGATTTGGCTGCTTGAGTCCCATTGATGTTGATGGGACTCATGCAGCTAAAACCCCAGGAAGGGCTTGGAAATGTGTCCCTGAGTGTCTGTAAAGCACCGTTGCCTTTTCAAATAAAACTGACTGAGCCAGTCTGATGGTGGTTCTCCTTGTGCAGATTTGAAAAATGCACAGGAATGCCTGGAAATTCATATTGCATCTGCATTTCCAGTCATACTTCTCAGAAACTGAATGACCCAATCTTTTGGGTCAATGCAGTGATAAACGGTATCAGAAATTATAAGAGATGATGCCCTGTTAAGTTCCTTCATTAGGTCAAATTCCCTAATGAATTTGGCTGGAATTGTAACTCACTGTGGGTACAGACTGAGAGTCACTCCAGAGGATCACAGAAAAGACAAGCAGAGACTCAGTAATGTCCACACTCTCTCCTTTATTTCGTGGAGAGCGTGATGAAAACTGTCCTTTTGCAATGGATCAACACACTAAAATGTTTGACAGTAACCTGAATTTGAGTAGTCCCATTTAACCTTGGGAAAAAAACCCAAAACTTGATTTTAATTTACCTTGCCATTTAACCAGGAATTAAAACCCAGCTACTTGTCCACTTTCCAGTTTACATCATAACCTACAATAACCAGAATACAAGACAGGTCAGTAATACTTTCAGTGCTGATTGTGTGCTACTCCAAAGGGCCAACTATCTTAGAGAGACAGATGTAAAATCTTAATATGGTCTCAGTTCTGTAAGTCCGTCCTATATTTTAGATCAATTTAAGGTTCTCATGCAGTGCTAATACCTCAAAGTGGTTGAGAACAGACAGGTTTTCAAAAAATCACTTTTGAGTGAATACTGAGCAGGGTGGAGAGGGAAGAAGAGGCAGTGATGCTGGTACTAGAATTGTGTGGGGGTTTTAATTGCCCATTTGTCAAACTAATATGCATAGAAATATCCCCATGGGGTACACACAGTATGGAAATATCTGTTCAAGCAGGCAATGAAACAGCTCATTAGTACACCACGAGTATCTGTTCCTGCTTCAAGGAGCAGTATAATTGTATACTAAATCTGGAAGGGATCATTTTCGGAAAAAAACAGGCAAGGTCTTTTTAAAGGGGAAGGGAAGTACCCAAAAGGATCTTCAGCTGATCACAAGGCAGGAGCAAAGGAGGGGGATTCAGTTCCCTGTGACGCTGGAGTAGAAGGAGCAGAGACCACCACAGTGGATGGGGAGGCAGAGGGACTGGAAATGCCATCAGAGTCTCAGTTCAGCTGCACAAACAACACTGGGGATGTCAAGGGGGTTTCTGGCACCCTGATCCTTTCTTTTTTGCTGTCATTCTGTTTCAGCTTTCTCTGACATCCCACATCACACAAGCCATAGAGGAGCAGTCAGGAGTTGAAGCCATGATTTCCCATTAAGCCGAACTCAGAGCTTGTGTTAGTCACCTAGGATGAGCTCAAATACTGGGAGTGCAGGAAAATCTACTGCTTTTCAAGACAGAAAAATCCTGCTTAAATTTCAGGAGGTATAGAGATATATTTCATCTCTAAATTGCCTTTACTTTCAAATTTCTCAAACATGGAGAGTTTAATTGTGAAATTTTATTGCTGTGTTAATGCAGTTTCCATCTCAGATTTACAAATAAAGTGCATGTTTTGTCAAACAGTTGCCATTTCGGTTCCTCCCATTTTATGTCTATATAAACATTGATTTCTGTGGTCATTTAATTCAGCCAGGGATCTGCCATTAATATCACTTCAAAAAAAAGCAAAGATTACTTCCACTTAACCAAACTGACTTATGGCAGAGGTGGAAATGTGCTAACAAGGAAAGGAAAAAGCCAGGATAAAAAGAGGAGGGGAAGGAAAGGGAAAGGGAAAGGGAAAAGGAAAGGGAAAGGGAAAAGGAAAGGGAAAGGGAAAGGGAAAGGGAAAGGGAAAGGGAAAGGGAAAGGGAAAGGGAAAGGGAAAGGGAGGCTGTTGCCTGTTCCAGGTGGTAACACACAGTGAAAACATCCTAACCATGGAAATCTGATTCCCACAAACATTTTTACATTTTTTTAAATCAGATTTTAAAGAAATCATTGTTTGTTCACTTGGACTACTTAATTGTATTTTAATTTGCTAATTGAAAGCAGATACCCAGTATGTTAACTTCTCTATAAGCATAGCAAATATAGTGGAACAGGAGATGTATTTCTAAGCTCCAGATGTATCTCAGAGGGAATTTCCAATTATTTCTCTGATAGGTGCCTAATTCATGTGATGTAAATGAATATTTAGCCTTCAAAGGCAAGATTCTTTTATCTGGCAGTGGCTATAGTAATACTTTAGGCATTTACAGAACAAAATTTGTTACCGTTTCCCTTTTGCTGCAAACCTGAAACTCAGAGCAGCAGAGCCATAGGATGGCTACATGTCAAAATCCCTCAGAGTACACTCAAGACAAATGTCTGGAGTAACTGGGGTCAGATGCAGAGCTGCAGAAAATTCGCACAACATTTACATTTTGTTATGGTATCAGCAAAAAAATATACCAAACTGAGGAATTTCAAAAGAGCTTTCCTCTGCATTTGCTTACATGCAAATTGAAAGCTGTGTTTGGGACTAAACACAGGCAGAATGGTTTATGTGAAGCCTTGATAATTTACACATTCTAGTGTGGCTTTTTTGTCATAAGTTTGAAATAAACAAACAAAATCTTAAATTCACAGATACTTTACCTGTGAAGGTAACAGCATAACTTTTCCTCCCCTTTCAAAAGGAACCTGGACAGGGATCATGATTCAGAGAAGAACCAGAGGGATGTGTCCTTATGTCCTTCCCAGTACGATATGCCCACCTCTCCTCAAAATCCTCTCTCTGTATGCCCCAATCTAGCTCCAAATAAATGTAGAATGGAATAACCTGTGCTTTGTAAGCAGGCTGTTTATTTGTGGTTGCACCCACATACCAGCACGGGCAAAACAGAGTTTCATCAAGCTGGCAATTCCTGGTTTTTTTCTCTGTTTCTTCCAAAACTTTACAAGCTCTCACAGAATGACTAAAGCACTTGGAAACTTTGTGAGACTCTTCTGGAAGAGGTATAAGAGCATTATTATTCTTGGGCTGGCACAATAGTCCTGCAGTTTCTTTCCCCCTCCAAAGTGAGAGAATTGGCTTTGCATCCCAAAAACTTATCTTATTTCCTGTTCCAGCCCAATCCGAGAACACTGTAGATGGGACTCTTCAGTCATTGCAGATGTTACAATAATCACCCTCTCAGTGTTTCCAGTCAAAAAATACAGATTGGTCCCCCCAGCATAGGTAGTGTGTGATCTTTACTGAAGTTAGAGAGGTAAAATAGACAACTTTTAGAAAATGTGGTTGAAGCAGCTCATTGGATCAAAAGGCATGAGCTATTTGAACACATTCTCTTCTCACAAAAAGGGACAAACCCCACTCACCTTCTACTAAAATATGATTGTCCTATGTCAAAGAGAAGTTTTGTTTGTAGGGATTTTTTACTTTCATAAATCTTAACCTTTTTTTTCATTATTAGCATTTTTTAAATTATTTAGTGCTATTGAATAAACAACTAATTTTCTTCACAACCATTTGTTTGCTTAGCTCAGGATGGTCACAGAAATTCTTTCTGATATTTTAAATCAGTCTCTTCTCCCTGTTCAGTCCAGATTTGGTAGAGAAATGGTAAATTCTAAAGTCCTGGCTCATGCTCCGTGTATCTAATGGGTTTGACTAAACCTCCCACATTTCCTGTCAAAAATGGCTGTTCAGAGATGAATGAAGAGGTTCTTCCAAGGCCCTGATTTTACATTATCCCACTATCACTGCTAGAAAGGAATCTCACTGAGACAGAACAGTTGCGAATAGATAATTAATTTCTCAAATCCTCTAAAAAATAGAAAAATATGTCTGAAAGACAGGATATCTAAAAGGTCACAATCACCAGTGAAGGGAAATAGGTGAGGAACTCCTGATCAAATGCCTTAAAAAAAAAAAAAAAGTGGTAGAGAGGGAGGGAGGACATTGTTGCTGATTTGAAGAGTTATATTCAGATTTTGAGGTGACTTTGCCTCCAGTGTATTGTTGTCATTAAACTACTTCTTGTAATTTTGTCGTGCAACACAGTTGGTACCATTTCAGGACAACTAAATTTCTGGAAATAAATCTGAAGACTTAAGGAAGGTTAATTTGAATTTAATACTGGTCTTTGAGAAAAATCTCTCCCTTACGCTGCAGGAGTTTTTGGGCTATGTCAACCGACTTTGTTTAACCATTAGAATATCAAAGTCACTAAAATGTATTTAGATTACTCACTAACCCAAGGTTTTCTAAAGTGATTTCAGGAATAATCTTACCATGTACATTCCAGATTTGATGAACCATTTCATTGGTAATGTCTGCTGAAGAGGTGATGATGGCATATGGAGAAGACCAAGGGTGAGTAACTTCTACCTGCACAACTGTTTTTTCAGTAGTCATTGGTTTCCACCCTTATCTTTTCTTCTCAATATAAACATGAAGATGACAATGCCCTGACATGTTCCTTTCCTGTTCCACTCCTCCCTGTGGGCATTTTAAATTATTTCAAGATGGAGAAACAAACACTTCTTGTCTTTCTTTCTTTCAGGCTAAACAGCAACATTTCCCCCTTCATCTCTTTATACAACAAATGTCTAAAGGGGACGGGCCTTAAAAGATGAGTAACTATGCCAACAAAAATTAATACCACTTGGGTTTAGGGTTTTTTTTTTTTTTCTAGTTCAAATAAAGAGCCAAAATAGTCAAAACTGGAAATTCATATACACACCCAAAAAAGTCAACAGGTAGAAATAAATATTCCTTTCTAATTAGTGACACTGAAATGTATGTTGAAAATGCATTGCAATAAAATGCTAAAACTGCTTCTTAAACTACTTTTTAGCAGCTTTCCTGAATCTTTTTTCAATTAATATTAATTGATAAGAACATACTACTTTTCCTTGAAGAATGTGCAGAGAAGGAGAAACAGTGGCAAGGCATAATTTCTTCCAGCTGGAAAGGACAAGGTTTGCTCAGGCTTTATTTATGCCTCTACTTCTTTGTTCTAGCAAACTCATTGTAATCCAGCTCAGAAGACTTGGGCATAAAATTATCCAGCACATTTGGTGTGGCTGTGTCTGCACAACTCCCATTTGTTTCAAACATGAGGGGAAATCTATCATTGCAGACTTTGTTTTGAGGAGAAGTGAAATGTGATCCATAAAAAAGCCTAATCAAGGATACTCAAGAAGAGACGAGGAAGAGATTCATTTATGATAGGTTCTTTTTCTTTGTTGTTATTTGCTTTCACAAATTGTTTCAAATCCAGGAAGGAAGGTAGCTAACATGTCCAAATGCTATTGGATTCACTGTCTGACGTCCACAGGGACTTCTGGCAGATCAGTTGCTGGCATTGATACATGTGTGTCAGTCAGGAAATACAGACACTAGCACATTAATATATATAAGACAGTGCGCTGGTTTAAAAGTAAACTGGTGGCAGAAATTAACCCAATTCAAGAGAGATTACAAGTTGTAACGAGATTACAAATTGTAATAACAGTTACAATTGATTAAAATGTTACAATAGATACAATGCTACAGAGAAAAACTGGTTTTAACCCCCAAAGATGGATGTACTACCCCGCACCGTGGGACAAGAACAGAACGGTGTTCAATAGCCCCTGCGCTGAGCACCTCGTGGCCCCCCTGGGTGCAAAGTAAAAGGAAAGGAAAACTTGTTGGTCCAGATGATGGTCGCAGTTCTATGGAAGTGATGATCACAGTCTTGTCGAGAGTGGCAGTCGCAGTCCTATTGAAGTTCTGGTCCTCCTCCGGATCCAACAAGTGGTACCAGAAGTCCCCAAACTCCAAGATTATATATGCTCAAATTCAGGTGGGAATACCCAGCACCTCCTCCAGGACAGGGAGTTTCACAATGGGTGAT
>VZRE01008777.1:0-15518 GCA_013396775.1 Cephalopterus ornatus
TATATGTGTGTATATATATATATAAAATAACTCAGAGGTGTTACATTGCCTTATATATAATATCACAGAAAGTAACTGGAGTGATGTAACTGAAACTGCTACTAAATACTATCTGTGAATATGATCATGATCTTCATGTTTCTGAGATTGTTAATTTTAAGACATCTTCAATTTAAAACATATTCTAAAGTTACATGTGTACTGCGTTAATTTTGAGAAACAGATACTTTGAATCACATCAGTTGTAGAGGTCTTTTCCAACCTCAACAATTCTAGATTCTAAGTTAAGCAGTGCTATCATGCAGACCGTAGTAATAAGTTGTGTATACGTCCCACAGATTTTTGCCTGCTGATTATTTTTCTCTTTTATGTTTGGTTTCTTTCTGCATTTTATATCTCTTAGTAGCTCTGCTTGCCACCGAGGAAGTAAAACAATTATCATATATTGGGTTTGGTTTATGGGAAGAACTCCTGTTTTGTACTTAAAAGAATTCTGTGTAATTTACAAGGGCTAAGACATCCTAAGAACATGGAAAATAAAATAAATGCTTTTAAGGGTTTTTTTTTCACTTCAGTAGTGGTTCCAAAGAGCACATGGTAATAAGTATTTTCATTATGGTATAACCTGTGTTATATACCCAAGTTCCTCTGTCTGCATACATAGCTGTGGACAGATAGCCTTCTGTGTGTATTTCTTTATTGACAGACATTCATTAAGTCTTTGTAACTTCATAGTAGCATCTGCCTTCCTCCTTTACACTGCCTTTTTCCCTAATTCCTGGAGACTTCATGTCAGGTGGTATCACAATTTGGAATTTTGAAAGAAAAGAATAAAGTCAATTCTGCAATGAACATTTCATAGCATCTTTTTAAAAGATCTCCGCACTGTTTCAAGCAGCCTTTGGTTGTATCACTCAACCAGAGGAGGAATTTGGAGGTAAGAGGGAGAAGTCTAGGACTGGCAGTACAGTAAGTAATTTCAGGCAGTAGGTTACTAATTTCTGTGAAATCTGAGGTGTGGAGAGACTTTGCTGAGGTACAAAGCAAGTCCCGCTTCTCAGAAGCGTAAACTCAAAAGATAAACCTCGATGTGGTTCATTCTACTGTCTGTTGGTTTTACGGTGTAGTTGTTCACCAGCATAAATAAGAAAGAAACCTTTGTGTCATTCTATTCAAAGGATAGTTCCAAAGGAATAAAAGCTAAAAGATTTGGGTTTATATAATAATCTGCAGCATTCCGTACATTTAAAAAGTAGTAGCCGTCAAATGAATTTAACCTGTATCAGATTACGATAATGTTCAGCTGATGAAATAAAACAATGTTTTTGAAGATCATATATAATGAGAGTTGAAGAGTATTCCTTTTGTTTTTATAACAAAACTGATAAACATTGGGTTATGGTTGACATTTTACCTGACAACATAACCTTAGCCAATGTCTATGTGAAGGAATCAACTTTTAAGATTCAGTTTTCTAAATGAAAAATATTATAAAACCTCAGTTGTGCTTAAATACTGATGCAAAATTTAGCATTTTAATACAGATCTGAAATCCTAATTTTAGAGCTTTATGCTGCCACAAGCACAGTACCATATGCTATGTGTTAGAGGGTAGGAGGTGGGCATTCTGAAAAATTGACTTAGTTGTGCAAAATATCTTCAGTGCATGTAGAGCAGCAATAGCCCAAGTCCTACCCATTGAAGTATTTAAAGTCAGATGGAGACATAAGGGATCAAAAAACTTGACTGATAGTTTTTGTCAGTACTTTATGTACTTACTTGGTGCCTGTGAAAAGGTAAAACACTGAATGATTAAGTGACTGTGTCAAGAAGTAAGTCAAACAGTTCCCATTTCCCACAAAACAACAGAAAGAGCTAGAAGATTGCAAATAAAATTGAGACCTCCTGAAAATGCAAGTCTAGGATGTATTCACACTCCATTTTTGTTGATAACCTTCATTCTGTATGTGTGGATTATATAGGGATGTCAATAATAGTGTAAATTTCCTCAAGGAATTTTGTACTTGCTTGATGAATAAAAATGCCTTATTTGAGAAGCAGAGGAGTTGGAAGGTAGACCAGAGAAACATAGTACCTTAAGATCTAGAACAGTGATACAGGTCTCTTGGCGGTTAGTGTTCAACTCTTTTGCATGATCTAGAAATTTCACTTCTTCTAAGTTGTATTTTAGACTGTGTTTAAATGGCAGTTATTCCTCCCTCCCTCCTCTCCCTTCTTTCTTTCATAGAACTTATTTCTGTGGGATTAAAGCAAAATCTCTACAACGTGCACAAGGCTGTGATTTTTTTTCTTACTTCTGTGATTGATGTACCACAAGTAATTTCCCTAAGGCAGTGTTCCCAAAACAGGAAGGCAGGTGATGCATATAATACTTGACACAGGGAAGGTTATATGCAAGATGAAGCAAGATGGTACTGAGTACTAAAGGGGCCTCAGCAGCCCGATTCGTGCTCGTTATTCAGCGATCAGCAGCCTGCATGTTGGCTCTCATGCCTTCATGTTGCTTGCAATTTGTGTGAGGGTGGCAAAAATCCTGGAGCTGTATGGCATTGGGAACACAGAGCAAGGCTCCATCATAGCCCAGTTGCTCCTGTTGTCAGACAGTGGGTGTCTGTGTGAGACCCGGCTGTTCAGCTGGGTTTGAACCCGTACGGGTTTGAAAGGTGGTCAGTTCAAGCTGAGGCCTCTGAAAGTGTGGGATGGTGGAGCTGATCAGGAGAACAGATAACTCTGGCCTTTGAAATCAGACACAGGAAAAAGATTAATAGCTTACACAGTGCATCAGGTCTTTCCAACTCACTGATAATACTGAGCTTGCTGCAGTGGATGGTGCTTGCTTTGATGATGGGATAGTAGGATGATGGCAGCATGACCTCCTGAGGTATTTCTCTAGCGAAAACAAGTCTTCACTCTTTTGACTTTACTGGGGTCAGGTTTTTATGTAACATTAAAACAGAGTAGTTATTGGTCTTGTCATAACCTATTACATCTTCTGATTTGAAAAAGTTTCTGGTTTGGCAGTGTTTATTTTTATGTGGGTTTCTGTTGTTGGCTGGAATGTTAACCAGTGGTTATTATTCTAACCTATGGATTCATCCCATAAAAGCTCCTAATTTTATTATACACATGATAGATTAGAAGGAATAAAAATTCCATTTTTCACTTAAAGGAGAAATATGGGAGTTCACTATAACAACTGATTATTTAACGGAAATGCTGAGTAATAATACTATACTCAGAATTGTTTTGTTTACGCATAATTTGCACTGCTGCATTTTGCGAAACTCTCCTATATCATAGAGATTTGGTGTCACAGACTTAATGCTTTGAGAAGGATAAGGGGGGAGGTTGTATTTTAAATTTATGCAAAGCTACAGATTATGTAAGGCATTCAGAAAAGGGAGTGCCTTTAGGTAAAAATAAATTGGTGGGGAAAACTGGTAAGTAAACTGTTGCAAGAGGCTTCCTATTAAGTCATATAAGGAAAAAAAGAGATGTGTAATTCCACTGATTTTATGATAGGCCTGGTAATAAGTACTATTAATACATGTAATTCAGAATCCAGCATGTATCAGTGTTCAGGTTCATTACAATGCAAATAAGAATTCAAATTATATTTGCTAGGTTAACATTGGCCTGAAAGTCAATTTAAATACTAAAAATCTGTTTTTTCCGATACCCGATTTCAATTCAGATACTCCTGGTTGTATATCTTGACTTAAAAAAAGCTGTTTTTCCTGTTCAAAATAGGCTTTACAAAGACTCTTCTTTGTTCCTCCTCACTGTTAAGTCTAAAACATTTCGATGATATACCATAATAAAAACATTCTACTAGATTTTTAAGATTATAGGGAAAGTAATTATATAAGTCACAGTAGTGTTAATAACGGAATATATATATATCTCCAGACTTGTTTACAGTAATTGCAATTGATCTTCTTTTGCCTAAAAATATGTGAGCACGTTTAGAACTTTAGTTAGGTATATGGCTCTCCTTTTCTTAGAATTACTTACTGTAAGTGTATTTGTGTTATTGCAGGTTTGGGAGGGCCATCTAATCCTTACACGGCCGAACACATGAAAGGATACTGCAGATATATTTTTTTATAGAATAAAGATTTGTGACTAATGCAGCATTTTATTAATAAACAGGGCCTTCAAATGAATATATTTTGTTACAAAAAAAATATAAGAATAGCAAGTATCTTGCCTTTATTCTTTACAGTAAAGGCGAGTAGTTTCCTTCCAGCTGTTACACCACTCAGATATATTGTAGTTGTGATGTTTTGGGGTGGGGTGTGTGGCACATGCATAGTTGTATTATGAGTTTTGGGCTTTTGTTAAATCCTTATATTTTTATATTTTAAAAAAAGGCTTTAAATTACTCAAGGAACTGAAATAAAATTTTTAAATTGGTTGAAAAATAGTGGCCAAACTATCTATGGATTGTGTATATCTTAGATATTTTTTAGCAAGCCAATTCCATGGGCATCAGGTAGCCTCTCTATTTTATGATTTATTCCAAAGAGCTGCTTTTACTAGCTGAATAAGGAAGTGAGTCACAGCTTTATAAATAAATTAGTGAAGTTATGCTTCTATTGAGAAACTGGTGATTTTTTTTTTTTTTTTCTTTTAAGTTGCAATTCAGTGTCTGGAGACTGTGTTTAAGATTAACCTGGAAGATACTCATCTTGCACCCCCGCAGCATTTGATAGAAATGTTCACAAACTCTATTCACAAGGTAAGAGTTTTATTTAGATTTTAGAATTACTCTGCCAATATGTGCTAAGGTTTCATATTGTATACACAATCTTTAAGTGCTCTGTAGGCCAAAATGGTGTGATAACTTAAAGGAAAACATGAAAAAAGTTAAATTTCTATAAAAAATTAGCATTATGAGAATCTTTTGGGGCAGTGGGAGGAATTAATTTCAGCTAGACGAGGACAATTCCAGAAAATTACTCAATAGTGGATGTCTCATTCTCACTTCAAGGTTTTTATTCTTCAGTTTAAGCATTTTGCAGTCCCAAAGACAAATATCTGATGTGTGACATTCGTAGTTTGTTGATGCTTCTCACTCCTTTCTGGAAATAACTTAATTGCTCAATTTTGAACACTGACTTTAAAATGAGAACTTCAAAAATGTGTAGTAATAACACATATTATCTGAGATCCCAAGTACAGGAACCATCAGAAAGGTAAACAGAAAAGTCAGAGTTAAGAAAACAAGACTGAAGAGATATCAGCTATCTTCCCTTTGACATCCTTAAAACATGTGGTGAGCCAAAAGGTTTTTTCAGTAGCAGAAAGCAAGCTGTCTTTTTTTTCTAAGGATGTGTTAGTGATGTTTAATTCTTTCACTCTTCCTGTACGCTAAAAATCTGGTTGTTTGTTGACACAATGCTGCCCAGGAGAAAGAAATTTTTAATAAAATTGGGGTTTATATTTTAATGAAAAAAAAACTTGGTTTTTTTTTTTCCCCATACAGAATGACATGCTGCCTCTCTCAGGTTCTTCACCAGAGAATGCTGTAAAGGCTGACCAACTGAAGGATGAAGGTTTGTAATAAACACAGAAATAAACTGCCTTACACTCTTACTAGATTTTTGGGTTATCATGAGTAGTGATAGTGTAGCAGCTGGGCAACACGCACTCCACAAAGGAACTTCAGCTTATATTCTCTGGTGACTGTTATGTTGTAAGAGGTCTGATTGATTTGCTCCATCTGTGAGCAAAGGAAAATACTATTTATTCTCTCCCTGCTCTGGAGGTTGCTCAAAAAGTAAGGGATAACTTGTGAAGCTGACAACATTCCTGAGTAGCAGGAATGAACAGCTATTTTTTTGGCATATTATAGATTTTTCTGTTTGTCTATGGAATTGTTACACAAAGTTTCTGCTTACATTGAAATGTTTATGTGATGGTAAAAAGCTTATGCCAATGGAAAAATTCTTGTGAACTTAGTGGGGTTAGTATTTCACATATGTGACATCATTTTTGTGCCTTATAATTGCAGGCAAGCCAGTTGTTTATTTTCCCTTTGACAGCTGTTATTGCTTTCTGTGAGGAAACACAGCTGTACCACAGAAGTCTTTACTAATACTACCTAAGAAAGCATCCATGTTATTTCCCTTCAAAAAGAAGGGGAGGGAGGGGAAAAAAGCATGTAGCACTGAAAAGTGTTAGGAATTGCTATGGATTGATGCTTCATAAATCACACTTTTTGTAACCTGTTGAATTTTCAGGTAGTTGAGTTTTATAGGAAAAATAAGTAAACGTCTTATTACAAGGCAGATGTAACTCTCTCAAAAGTTGCAGGACAATAATGTGGAAAAAGTTCTACTGTTTTTGACAGTGAGTAATATGAGTTCCACGTCTGTCTTGTCTTAAAACTGTACTTTTTATCTGTAGTCGTGAATGCAGTCCGTTACTGGCTCTGAAAGTAAGTTTTCCTATTTCGTGAAGTTGCTCATTAGGTCTTTAATTCTAAGGGGTAAAGAGCTCAAACGTAGTCTGGTCACAAATGAAAATTAGTCCGTAAGTCGTAACATACCTGCAGTGCACGCTGGCTTTTCATTTTGCTGTCTGTTTCTCTCAACTCATGGAAAGTGAAGAACCCTTGTAGCTCTCAGTATGGTTATTGGACTGTAGGAATAGTCAGCACTTTCCAGATGTGGGTGTTACAGCTGCTTTAAATCCATGTCCTTGTATAGTTTCACAAAAGGAATTCCATGGCTCTACTGAAAAAAAGTGGAAAGGGCTGAAACTTTGACGAAGGACCATTTCAAGTGTCAGCTGTCAGGGACATTAGTAAGCAGTTTGGAACTGCTTGAAATGCCTCCGGTTAATTTCCCGTCATAAAATTAAAACTTACTGCTTTCTAATGCTGCACTGTTATGTTAATCCTCCATATTTTCATATACATATTGACCATTGTCATGCTTTTCAGTTAGGAGGTTTTTTTGCTGTGAATTATGGAAATGAACAAGGTGACATGGGAAAGTCCATTTGACCTGTATCTTCTATAAAACTGCAATTCTGTAATTCTGATTTCCTCGTTTCTATCTGTATGTTGTTACTAATGGAATAACTTCCCCCATCTTTGTGGCCACCAGCCTGCTCCTCCTCTGTTCAGAAAACTCAGCCCTAATACTTGTAGAAATTGATGAATAGCAAAACAAAATCAGGTAGCCAAATTGTATTTCTTGGTCATTAGAAAACCAGAATGTAATGTACCCTTCAGACTAGTAAATACTTGAATGTACTTGCCTACACTTGTATATCACTTGACACTTTGGCTTAAAGTAAGCTGTGTAAGAGCACAGATTGTGCAGGTTTTTATAGTGTAATGATGGCCTCATCCTAAAAATATCTGTGTATTACCACAGCATAAATTATAACAATAAGTAGTATTTTCACTATAGAGGACACATGTTCAAAAAGTATAACCATCTGTGGGGTTTTTTTGGTCTTAAGAGTTTTTGTATTATGTTAAAATAGAACAATACAGTTGCTTTTCCTTATCTCAGCAGAGTTAGTAGATCTAGCTATTTTCATGTTTTCCTTTAGCCAAGTTGGAGCTGTGGAGAGAGAGAGGAAGAAAAGTATGCTCTGGTTCTAGCTCAGACTTAGCCCTGTACCCCAGGTTATCTTTAGTTCAGAGCAGTATCATAAATTCTAATGTTCATGGTCACTGATGGCAGTTTTGTTTTAAAGGAACGTTAACTGTTGCAATCTTATTGACTGCAGCTAACTCGCAAATTTTTTATCTGACAACAGGATTTAGTGTACAGATCTTCACTTTAGAACAAAGGAAAGCTGTGTAGATAGTGGGCCTCTAGAAATTAGAAAGATACTGTTACATTCTGTATGTGTTTGGAAGGTATACACGCAATTACAGTTTGTTTGCCTTCTTGCTGGAAGGGACTGGTGACTATAGTTGCATTAAGTATAGCACTACTGGGAAGAGGTAATTTTGTACTAACTTGATGATACTTAGTTACCTTAATCTGGCTTTGTTTATTAAGTTTTCCACGTGTAAAAAGAAGTTTAAGTACAGTCGTTTCCAGTTAGTACAAACACTTAGGACTGCTTGCTCCACAGTCTTTTGCCTTCTGTCAGAGACTCAGTTGCGCTGACTGAACTTTTCCAGCCTTTGCTTTTGCAGTTGTCTACATCAGTACTAACCTATTGACCTGTCCCTTCTCCTGTTTGTTTTAGGATGAGGTTTAAATATTTTGCCAAAATACAAGGAACTCAGTGGAAGTCTATAGTTTTCCTGACAATTTCTTGACATTTCTGGGAAACCAAGGCTTCTGTAGGATCTAGCAGGCCAAAAATCGACAATTGCAGGACCCAGGGACAATTGTAAACTGGAGCACTCTGAACTAGCATTTTTTCTTTACTAGTGTGTCATCAGGAAAGACAGAAACTAGAAAGACTGCCCTGTGTTGGGGACAAAAGAACGTGTAAAGTGTCTTTTGATTTGAAAGAGCTTACTCCAGAATTTTCTGTCTGTAGACAAGTTATATAAATGTTTCTGGTTATTTCTTTTTTTCCGATGGACTTAAAAAATAGGAAATGTGAAACTTTTTTTTAGAGTAGAAGTTCTGAGCTTTGTTGGTGAGAAATTTTACCTCTGAGTCACTTTAGATTGCTTGTGCTATACGTACTTTTCATTATTTTATGAATTAATTACATGGTATCCCAAAAGCGGGGATTTTGTGCTTAGTTTTGCTGTTGTTTGGTTTCTCATGTTATATAGATACAAGCAAGTTTTTGGGACATATAAGAAAATGAAATTAAGAAATTAACGTAGCCTACTGGATTATGAGGCTTGCAAAGACAGTTAAGACTGAGTCTATATTAAAGTGGAACTGCAATTGCAGGTACAATTCTCAGTGAAGTGATATTTGCTTAACAGCAGAAACTAATTGGAAAGTGTGAAATACCAAGGTGAGAAGAGAATGGTTTTATGTGGTGGACAACAACGTACATAATAAACTTTACAGACATAGTAGATATTTTTATTTCATTATTCCCTGCCAATTCTGTTTAAAAGAATGTATCTCAAAACAGGGCAGTCATAATTCCCTTATAGATGCTGTAAGGTAGCTGCTCTATTTCTTTCATACAGAGCACTGTATCTTCTAACTATTCAAGAGCTTTTTATAATTTATTTCAGGTAATAATCATATGAAAGAAGAAAATTATGGTGCTGCAGTGGATTGTTACACTAGGGCTATACAACTGGATCCAAACAATGCAGTCTATTACTGCAACAGGTAAAATCAAAATGATACACACCTTTCATTCCTGAACTTGATTAACATTATTTCAAAGATAAATTGTGAAGTAGGTCAAAACAACAAAAGGCTAGAAAACCTCACTATTCAGAATTTATTTGCTTAGATTTGAAAAATATCTGAAGTTAAACTGAGCTCATTCAGCATCTCTGTATCAGTTAAAGGTATAATATAGGCTTTAAAATGCCTGGTAATCTTTGAGACCAGGTTTTGAAGAGTTAGGTTGTGTACATAAAATCATAACATAGGCTGTGATTTCCAGTCTGTTGAGAGTAGTAAAAACCTTTGTTTTAACTGGTGTTCTAGTGACTCAGATGCCATCTCTATCTTCCCCTAGTGCTGGCTTTCCCTGAGGAAAAAAATCATCAGTGTGGAAATACTATGAGATTTCATTTATTTTATAAACATTCAGCATTTTAATGTGTGACCTGTTGAAAAATAACAATACTGCTTTTGTGGTTTCATTATATAATCTGTTCTTCACCATAGTGAAGATGTAGTGATTCAGCAGCAGATGAGCCTGGCAGTGCATGTTAACCCAGTTGCAGCAGTATGTTTTTGCTGCCTGGAAGACCAGCCTGAGAGCAAAGGTAGTCTCATCTGTGAGCCCTGCTGGAATAGGCCTGCTTCCAGAGTGCCTCCGTTAATAATTTAAGGATATAGGATATATTAACTTAAGTGCTGTCAATCTGGCCTTGTAGCAGTGTGCCCAGTGGATTATTCTAGTTTTAGAGCAGTGTTTCCATTACTCCAGAGTTTAGTTTGTGATAAATACAAATGAAAGATTCAGTGTTTTGAGACAAATATAAAGGGAAAGGAAATGTGTGGTCTGTTCATATTTTACATACTTGAGACAGCAGTTCAGAGTGTAAATCATCTACTTTCCTTGGGAAAACTGATCACATAAGTGACT
Source organism: Cephalopterus ornatus (assembly GCA_013396775.1). Lineage (NCBI taxonomy): Eukaryota > Metazoa > Chordata > Aves > Passeriformes > Cotingidae > Cephalopterus > Cephalopterus ornatus. Next base: position 10,240 of record VZRE01008777.1, read on the forward strand.
ACAGGTATAAAATGGAAATTAAGACCAGATTGAAAAGCTTCCCAAAATCTCTGGCAATTTCCTCAGGAGAATGGGCTTAAGCACCAAATCTAATTGGCAAAAGTAGAAATACTTTACTCTGTGTGTTGCGTCATCACCTATCACATTTGTGAGGACCAAAATGAGTCTTGATGTTGATCAGCACAGTATTATATGTAATTACTTAAAAGAAAACATAAGATGCTTGGAATTTTGTGAGTGATATGGTACTTGCGTAAATATAGGCCTTATCTTTCTTGACCTTGTTTGGGAGACAGGGAGACATACTGCCTTCAATGGTATTGCTTTTTACTCACAGCAGTGAGAAAAAGAAAGCTGAGATGCCTTTGAAATTCTAACTGGCTGTATAACTTTTTTTGGTGAACATGGAAAAAACATTTTCTGTTCAAACGCATGCAAGATTAAGTACTGTACCTTTTATTTGCAAATCTCCACTGGCATCTGTGGAGTGTGACAAATGTTAAACAGTCCAAATATTTAAAATAGGTAAGTAATCCCATCTTGAAGACATTTTAATCCAAGTCAGAAAAAATCATGCAGTTTGGAGGTAATCACAGGAGAAAGGAATCCTAATAAAAAAAGAAAAAGGCTTTATTTCTACTACAGTGTTTTAAACCAAGAAAGAACAAATTAGTGTTTTGAGACCTTTCAGACTGGGGAAGTTTGATTATTAATGTGTCCTTTTTAATTTGGCCAAGTCTTTACTCTTATTATATTAAGGTCTGCAACATTCAGTATTTCTCCTGTACAGAAATGCAATTGTAATTTAGTAATTCAGAGGTTATTGAGAAATGTTATTCCGAGTTACCTGCAAGCATGAAGTTGACTTCTAAAAAACTGAGCAGGGAAAAATCACAGCATTCCTTTGAATACCTGTAAAACTATACTTCTTGCTGGAAAATGCCAATTTTATACAATACTTTTCCTTAAACAAGGATTTTATGTAAAGTATTACTTGAGAGTTTCACTTCTTGCAATAGCTTTTATGATTTATTTTGTGCATAGTCATATGCTGGATCTAAAACTGTTCCTTAGAGTTATCTGTCCTTTGTGTCCTCAGAGGTGAGTACGTGTTCTCCAAAACCATAGTCTAGCAATGCCCTTACGCACATACTTATAACATTTGCTCACTCTACTTAATTGAGGAAAGGTAAGGATTGTCTAAATAGTGAATGAAGTCAGTTAAGACTAACACGTGATGTCTAAGCTTGTTTTTGTTTTTTTGTTTTTTTTTTTTTTTGGTTGGTTGGTTTTTTTAATTGTTGGGGGTTTTTTTTGACAAAGCTCTCTCCTTTCCTTACCATCTTTTCCTTAGGGCTGCTGCTCACAGTAAGCTCAGCAACTACAGGGAAGCAATAAAGGACTGTGAGAATGCCATAGCAATAGATCCAAAGTACAGCAAAGCATATGGAAGAATGGGGTAAGCTAATACAAATCTGAGTAAACACTAAAACCCCTCATGTAAATCGCCATCGATTTTCTGAAATAAGTGGAGCCAGGTTGTTTTACTTAGCTGACATTCTTGTTCTCAAAGTCTAGCAATTTTCTGAGGATGACCCTATCAGGCTGTCAGCTCTTTTTATATATGTGTTTGATATCAGCATTTTCATCAGATTTCACCAGTTTGCAATAATTTTCTTTCAATTTATAAACTCTGCAAGTTTAGTTTAGAAAGTCATGATGTGTTTTTAATACCTTCAGCCTAGTTATGAATAATCAAAATCCTGCAGTTGGAATGGTGAATCTGTTAATGATGTTGTTAGAGAACAGCAGTGGGACTTCACATTAGCACGAATAGAGGCTTAATTTTTCTGTTCAATAGATCTTTGGATGCAGATATTTTAGCAAGACTAAGCTATGTCTCTTTGGTAGTTTTTCTCAGTAGTATCTGAGAGATTAACTGTATAGCCTCTTGAGGCAATGGGTTATCTGAAAAGAATGTCAGGAATGCTCTGAATAGGCTGTTGACTTGAGTTAAGGGCCATTCTTCCAAGATGTGCAGCTTTGCTTTTTCAATAATTGAACACATTGTAGTTGTGGACTGAATGCTGCATATGGCTTGTGAGGTTTTTTTAATACCAGTAAATTAAAAAATGCTTAGGATTGTTTGTTGGGTCAGTTGGCACAAAATGGCTCATGTCTATGTTATTAAAATCTAGTTTGCAGTACGGAGTGGCCACATCCAAATGACCAACTGCATTGGTCTGTGTTAAATTCTGAACCATGCCCCAATATTGTCTGCGATAATGCTTGTTGACCTGGGACAAAACCTGGCCACGAACATTTATTTTAACATAAAATGTGATGGAATTCTATCACTTGAAAACTTTTCCATGATACAGTTTATTTTACTTACACAAACACAAACACAGACTAAGTAGCTTTTGAGATGATTAATTAATTTGGAACTTTTAGGCTGAATTGGCTGTTGAATTTGTTTTGTTCTATTCAGCTCTCTTTAAATTGTTTCTTCATACAGCACAAACCAAGATCCCTTGACTTCAGTGATAGGGAGGGAAGATACAGGCTGGTTTAGTTGGAGACTGGAGGTTCTTTTAGAGTTTTGGGTGTAAGACTAGTGTTCCTTTGATACACAGTATAGGTGGGACCATTCTCAAGCAACCAAGCTTCTCTTTTTTGATTGTCTGTTTTAATAGAGGACATGTTTTGAGCTACAAGTCATTGCTTAGCTCAGCAGATTAGTAAACATAGCATAAATATGGCATAGGCTGAATGATATTTAGTAAAAAAACCTGAAGTGCAGAAACCGCCTTCTCAACTGAAAAAGATGTGTTTTCTGACTACATTATGCAGGCATATCAGTTTTTCTCAGGATTTCACAGAAATTCTTTATATGTCACAGAAAGATGCTGAAGTATACGGAGATGGGAGACATTTTGAAGTGGGAGTATCAATTTAAAGTGATACTTCCAGCATGACCCTGAAAGAGCATGTGTCTGGGTAGGAAGTGTGAGCAAAGAAATGGTTGCCCACTGTTCTGACTTGTACTGTATTCCAAAAAGCTCTCTCTGTAAAATGCTCTAAAATACTTTTTCTGTAAAAAGCATCATTGCATCACAGAAATAACTGATTGCATTTCTTGTCTGGTCAGAAACTATTTTGGCAAGTTAATGGGCCAAAAAGGGAGAATGTTTTTTAATGAGGGTAACTGCGTTAAGAAAGCAGACATTAATATTGTATGAGTTCCTCCAGAAGCAATACTGGGAACTCCTGGAGTTTCACACTTTTACTGAGAGTGATGAGTGCCACTGATATATTTAACACATTGAACTTGCTTTCCTGAGACAAAAGACTAAGGTCTGTTATTGGGCATTAGCACAGGCTTACCACCTGTCTTTCTGCTCAGCACATACCAGAAGAGGGGACTGGAGTACTAAATAGCTGAATGTGGCTTACATAGATCTTTTCCAAAATGTGGAAAAGATCAGTTTAGGTTTTTGGTCAGTATAAACTGAAAATACAGTAGAGGATAGAATTGAAACCACAACCAGATGGACTTTTGTAATAGTTCAAAGAAAGATGTTTTAAATGTAGTAATTGAATTTGAAAACAATACTGTTTTAAAAAGTAGATCTGTCCTGTGTTCGCACAAACTGCTGGAGAAGAGTCTTTTTCAAAATATTAAGCAGGCTTCCCTGATACAAGGGTTTCTTACAGCATCTTATTACTATACCATTTAACTAATTTGTCAACTGTTGAAGTACAAGAGCCTTAAGGAGAACTTTTGCACTGATCTTAAGACAAAAATCCATTATGCTGAAACTTGTGGGTCCAGTATTTGTTTTCTTGAAGTTGCAGAAGTCACGTTTGGACTATCTTTGCCCAACTTGCCCATGTACGTTTCTAAATAAACTCTTGGCTCAAAAGGACTGGAAGAAACACTTGGAGGAATTACTGAGCTTATGCAAAAAGTCACAGATGCTGGATCCAGCTAGTACTCTCAAAATAGAGACTAAATCACTAGACGATGCCAAAGAATTTTTCATGAAACTTGCGTATATATATGAAACACACAATGGAAGATGAGTTCTTGAGGGATCAAACAAGTGCTTACACTAAGCAGTAGTATCACAGTAGCAAAACTTGTTTTAATTTAGTGGTCAAGCTAAAAAATCAGTTGTGAGATACTGTTTCACTTAGAACAAAAAATGTATCATTGTATTTTGATGGTCATTTATGTTCTACCCAGGATTTCTTTACTTCACATTAGGTTGGCTCTGACCTCAGTGAATAAGTATGAAGAAGCAGTTACCAGTTACCAAAAAGCACTGGATCTTGATCCAGAGAATGACTCGTATAAGTCAAATTTGAAAATAGCAGAGCAGAAACTGAGAGACACATCCAGTCCTGTAAGTTAGCTCTGCATCTCTTTATTTACAATACCTGTAACTGGGATTTTTTAGATAAACTTACCTTCAATTGCAATTTGTTTTTAGACTGGAACTGGACTGAGTTTTGACATGGCAAGCCTGATCAACAATCCTGCCTTCATTAGTATGGTGAGTATATCTCAAGCTTGACATTATCTTGTTTTTAAAAATGAATTTTTAAGAAAAACTCTTGCTTAACAAGCCAAGCAGTTTTAATTACTATTATTATAGCAATGGTTGTATTACACTGAATTTCAACTTTTCTATTTCATTTTAAACTTAAAACAAGAAGTGAAGTGCCTGTAGTGGCTGTCTTACTTCCAGTGGATTCTATCTTACTTACGAACAACATACATAGGTTAGCTATGCTGTTTTTGTAGATGGTTTGATAGTGAAACACTTGTCAATGGCATGATGAAAATTTCTTCTATTCTTCACAAAGCAGTTAACAATGAATACAAGGACTAAGGTAACTCCTGGGCAGAACTACTTGAGACCTTTCTGTTCTTACTCTTTCAAATTATCCCTGACATCCTTAAGTGTTCAAACAACAAATATAAATAACATATAGTGCATTCCTTTGCTTCCAGTACAATTTATCTTTCTTAGCTAAATGGACTTAATGAACTTTGTAGAATGGAATTTAGAGAAATAGAAATGCGACCCCCCCTCACCCCTCCACCCTCCTCCCTGGAAATAAAACCCAACCAACCAACTTACTTCCTTCGAGAACACACTTAAAACTTTACTGGCCCTCGGGTAGCTTCACTGGAACGGGACATTGCAATCAGTTCTTTTGCGTGGAAGTGCACTGTATTCAAAAAAGATCCATACATCTGGTCTGATACC
>VZRE01008777.1:15525-27982 GCA_013396775.1 Cephalopterus ornatus
ACATCTGGTCTGATACCATGGTGGTGTGGTTTCACAGCCACTCAGCAGCCAAGCCTCACACAGCTGCTTGCTCGCTCCCACATCAGCAGGATCAGGGAAAGAATCAGAAGGGTGAAACCTGGAAAACTTGTGCATTGAGATACAGAGAGTTTAATAGGGAAGGCAAAACCCTGCACATAAGCAAAGAAAAGTGAGGAATTAATTCAGTGCTTCCCATGGGCAGGCAGGTGTTCAGCCATCCCCACCAGAGCAGGGCCCCGTCATGCATAATGGGATACTTGGGAAGATAAATGCCATCACTTCAAATGTACCCCCCTTCCTCCTTCTTCTCCGCAGCTTTATATACTGATGTCTGGAATATCCCCCTGGTCAGTTGGGGTTACCTGTCCTGGCTGTCTCTCTTCCCAGCACCCCATGCACCCCCAGCCCCCTCACTAGTGAGGCTGCAGAAACAAATAGAAAAGACCTTGGCTGTAAGCCCTGCTTAGCGATAACAAAATCATCTCTTTCTTACCAACCCTGTGTTCAGCACAAATCCAAAACACAGCACCCCACTATGACGAAAGTTAACTCTACCCCAGACAAAACCAGCACCTATGGTCCACATAATAGAGACGGTATATAAGGAAGGAGTGAGCGAGTTCTCTGATGGCATTTGTGATGAAATGGCACTGGAACTCTGTGTACCACTTCACTCGTCACATGATGTACTCAGTCTGTGTCTGTTTAGAATCAACAATATACTTCAGTATGGAGCTAACTTTGGGGAAAGGATTTTTTGCATCATTTGCAGAAGATGACTGGTCACTTGCCTAGAACATGGTGTGTTCATTCAGGAACGAGTGAGTTATCTTCTGAGGTGTAGTTACTTGTTTTGTCTTCAAGGGGAAAATTGCCTCACTGTCTGACTTAGAGGCTTGTAGCCTGCATTTTGGGCCCCTAAGCTAGATCAGCCTTATTACTGATAGCAGAAACTAAACCAGAATCCTATATTAACCATAGAATTGGCCTGAATTTGGCATTTTATATCCAACTGTTAACTAGAGAAGAAAGTTGATTTACTTTTGAGATATCTATGTATGGTAATATATTGATCAATAAAATGAATACTGGATATATCTGGGGTTTGTAGTACCTTTAGTAAGACAGTGAATAAGAAGGTATTCTGTTGTGCCTATTGGTGGTGTATTCATACAGACACTGATTTCTCTAGGAATTACATTACTAACATTCAAATATCACGTCATTTATTCTGCAGCATATGTCCATAGACACCTTTACACTATGGTAAACCAGTGTAATTTTAGAGGTATCTTTGAATGAGAAAGTTAAATAACCTCATGTTTACTACAAAGTAGGAAGATACACGATTACCACAGAAGATACATGTTACCACAAAACTATGCTACAAAGAAAGACCACACACTTCTTACTCCACAGTGTATTGTGGCCATAGTCTTAACTGTTAATACCTAGTAGTAATAATAGCTGCAAATTTAATTTAAGCAGGCAAGAAAGCAAAAACATGCAAACTTTTCTTCAAAAAGCCTAGTAGAAAATCTTTGTCCTTGAAAGTCTTTAATGTTTAGTTTTCTGGTACTTGGGGTTTTTATTTTTACTGGCTTCCTGCCATATTTTTCATGTTTGAATCTGTAACCACTATTTTTTAGCCAACATGTAACAAATTGTCTCCGTTTCATATCCTTGAAATACATTCCTGTAGTGATTCCTTTTGCAGAAGACCATATGACTCCGTGCACATAAACTTAGCTTAATTTTATAATAAAACAGAATACAGCATGTGGGGGTTTTTTGTGGGTGTTCCCCCCCTCCCCCCCCCCCCCCCCCCCATTTTTCTAAGTGGTACTTAAGTAGTTAACATGATATAATTTTAGCTATATGTTGTCTATTCTAGGCAGCAAGCTTAATGCAAAATCCTCAAGTTCAACAACTGTAAGTATTAAAATGGAGTACCATTAAAACAAAAGTGTTTAGAGGTTTGAATTAATAAGAGAAAAGGTGTATAGTACTGTATTCTGAACAGGTAATTTTATTTTTACTTAATGTAAATAAAAGAACTGTAGTTTCTTCTCCTTGCAACCTGTTTCCTCCCAGCAATTCAAAAAAGAACTAGAGTTTACTGCCTACTATAAAGGTCCCTGCCCACTCAATGCCAACACTGTGCTAACTCTTCCAGGATGTCGGGGATGATGTCAAATGCCATCGGTGGCCCTGCTGCCGGGGTTGGTGGCCTGTCAGATTTGTCTAGCCTGATCCATGCGTAAGTAGGAACTGCACAGCTTTCATCTGTTACAGTTGTAGTAGGATCACTGCGACATCTATTTAGAAGGGACAGTGTCAAGCCAATTACACTGTGGCCTAGTCCCACTGTATGCCTGTTTGTTATTAAAACTGACAACTCTTAAGACTTACTTCCCACAGTTTTGTTTGTTTGCTTGGTACATTTCCATCAGTTGGAATAACTGAACTGCTGTGTACTCAGTTTCACTTTCTGGTTCTCATACACTGTTACTTTCTAATGCCACTTATTAAAAATGTTCCTTTAAATCTTTAAGTACTCCTACATGCGCTTTCAAGTTGTGTGGATAAGTTTACCACCTGATATCCCAGACACTCACTAGAAAAGCTACAGATTTACTTAACAAGTCACAGGCTCTGGCATCCCTCTGTTTAGACGAGGAAGGTTTCAGAGAACTCAGTTTAATGAAGAGTACCTTTACAAAAACCAGAACCTAAGGCTTTTCTAATATAGTGATGATAAAATCCACCTGGAAAGGTCTCCACAAAAGCATGCAGTTTGCTTATATGCCAAGTTCTCTTAAAGGAATACAATTTTACTTTATTTTGGCATTCTAGCCCATTTCTAACTATTTTTAAGTTTTGCCCTTTCAGGGTGGAAGTAATTTATAATTTACATCACAGAGAGGGATGTGCCACTGCAAACACCAAATGCTATTTTCACAAAAAACACAGAGATATATGAAAATGGTGGCTTTTCTTGAACATGCTCTGTGGTTTAAAGTTGTCTTGATAATTTGCTGCTTTGGCAAAATACAGAAATTACAGAGAAGCCAAGCCAGGCTATTTGTGAAGTAGTATTTTTTTACTCACTTGGTTTTTTTCTAGTAAACACCTGTTATACTTACCTTTTACATGAGTTAATGTCACCTACTAATTTAACTCTTAAGCTACAACTGTTACAAAGATTACTGATATTACTTCAGTCATACAAGACATAAGGATGTAGCAGTATCCTTACTTTCTACTAAAGACATCTTGTTCACAAGTAGAAGCTGGCAGCTGCACACTGCATTTCTGGAAAAGCTAACATAAGGTTGCACTTCAACTCTTTAAGCGTAGTTATTTTAAACAATTAGAATAAATCCTCCCAAAAGGAAGGGAACAAATCACTGGAGCAGGTGTGTTGTTTTACCATGTAACGTAATACTTTTTCCTCTATGTTATCAAGCAGTAGCGCTAAAGAATGAAAATAAATATTTCATGATAATCCTGTTAGGAGGCACTTTAACCAGATAAAGTCGTAAAATACTACAAATACCTTGAGACTATAAAGCAAGTAATCTTTAGACTTAACTCTAATGTGATGCACCTTTCAGCTGTATTGGGATAGCCTGTTTTCTTACAAATGCTGCTTTCACTTGCTGATTTCACTTCAACACAGGGGGCAGCAGTTTGCGCAGCAGATACAGCAACAGAACCCTGAGCTCATAGAGCAACTGAGAAATCATATCCGGAGCAGATATTTGAGTGGCAGCACTGAAGAGCATTCCTGACTTCAAGGAGGCATGTGAATTGGAATGATACATAACCCCAAAATGCATACCATAGTTAGTAGCAAAAGCACCATTGTAACTCTTCTGCTTGAATAGAAGACAGAAAATTCTTTGTGTGTGTTTGCAAACAAGAATAAATCTGTTAGACAGATCTCTTGCACATAACTTGGAACATAGCGTTTATGTCTAGTTACTCCTCTGAAAATTAATACACTGAATAGGTGGTTTATTAAAATCCCCAAGTCCAAGTCATTTCAGTATGTGCATTAGAATGATCTCCAGGGCTGTTGAAGGGGAAGGAGTTTCGTAGTGGGCTGATCTGGCGTAACAATTAATTCTAAAATGCTGCTGTAAAAGGCACATTATTCTTACAGTGAGAACCGTGATGGCTGTACTCTGTCAGATATTGAAACAACAGGCCCGTTTTCTGTGCCCTTTTAAAATGAGCATAAAGCAGTATTGGAGTACAGAGCAAACCTTACTCTAATGGTTGAGAAGTCTGTTTCTTTAAATCCTGTAAAGGGGCCATCACGAGTAACAGAAAATATTTTTCAACTTTACTGGGCAGGAGGGAGGGAGATGATTGCATGTGAAGGAGTACCAAAAATTGTAGAGAAAGAGGAGACAACAATTCTGTGTAGGATAATACACAGAAATCAAAGTGAAACTTGGCTTGGGAAAGGAAAGAGTATTAAGAAGTTTTAGGCTTTTCTACTGCCATGTGTACCCTCACATCATGATGGTAGCCCTGGAGGTCAGCATTATAGCACTATGTTCCTAGGCATGGCAAGCTGTATTACATTCTGTATGCAGTATTTAGCATAAGCTTAGAATTCTTAACTGTTACAAGCTAAAACTGAGCCTGTGACTGAACAAATAACTAGTACTGAAAATCTATTAAAAAACTGCCTTAGAAGGATTCTTTTTCTATTCCTGTGTGGTAACGCACTGGCTAAAACAATTGGGGATTTTTTTTTAAGCATAAGTGCACATATCTATCTAAAATGATGGTTATATTGTCAAGATTTTTCCACTCTGTAGTATTTCTCTTTCTAACCTGATTTTTCTTGCTCAGTTAATCTTACTCTTTCAGAGACCACTGCTCTTCTGTACTTTTATGATGTTAACTTTTTTTACTCTGCTTACTGTGTTAACACTGCTTTCTGTTTCAAAGTACACTTGTTCTTACTCTAGGGAGGCTTCCTCTTTGTATATCCAAACCAATTTGAGGAGCCTGCTTTGATTTCTAAGACAAAGTGATCTCTGCTGGCCAGTTAGTCTGGAAGAAGGTATGTGGAAGGGTAATAGACTCCAAAATGAAAAAAATACACAGGAACTCCTGAACCTCAGACTTTATATCTGATTGATCTTGTGCTCAAAAAAAGAGTTCCTCAAGTAGAAGCAAATGGGGATAAGTAATATACTTGATTCTAACAATTTTTAAGTGTGCATCTATGGCATGAGTCTTTACCTACTAAAACCAGGGAGAAAAATGCAGCTGGATCCATTGAGAAATGAAAGGAACTGGAGAAAACACAAAACTAGGAAATCCATATTAGCATCTGTTGAATAAAGAGGTAAAGCTTAATAGAGCAACTTAAACAATTTTAAGATATTTCATACTTTATTGAATTGAGCTTGCCTATATACAGCATTAATTTTTTATTTTTTTTTAAATTCTCTTATTAAGTTGGTATAGGTGATTTTTTTTTTCTTGAGGCTGTGGAGATACTTAAGTTTTACATTAAATACACTTTCATGTAAGAGTTTCTAACTTAACATCTGCTGACAAAAAAGAAAATCCCTAACAGCTCAGATCCTGAATCTAATCCATTCAAGGAAACTGTTAAAGTTACATTTAGCAGGACAGGATACCATTTACAGAAAAGACTGATGGCTGCTGTAGGTGGGCTACAAACACTGCACAAGTATTACTTGGAACAGTGTGTTGTGTCAGGAGAGAAGCATTGCTCCTAGCATATATCCTCCTTAACTTTACAGTCCATCATAGTTCTCTCCTTCCTGTCTTCAACTGCTCAAAAGTGTGTTTCACTAACTTTGATAGGGGGAACCAATACATCCAAAGTGGACTGGACACAGCACTGCCAGTATTTCTCTACAAACTCAATTTATCCTTACTTTGTGACAGCAATCCTGATGCAGTCAGTTACCTTTTTATTTTAAGACAGAAAGAATGTCATGAACTTTTTGAGAGTTCCTTAAGAACTACAGAATATGTTACTATTCCAAGAACGGCTGTAGAAGTTGTACTGTTAAGTACAAGCTCTGCAGCTCCCTGGATTCATGGAAGAATAATCCCCAAGATTAAATGGAATTAAGCATTCGTGAGTTACCTGGAAAACTACTCTTGAAATCAACTTCACAGAGTTGTAATATTTCAGATGCTACAATACTGTCATGTTTAGGGTTTACTTCAGTAGAGATAATACAGAGTATTTATTAAAATGTTGATGGCATTAGCTAACCCTTCAGAAATGCGCTTCAACTGCCACAATACTTGACTAGTAAACATTCTTTGTTTCTTGTATATGAACAAAAAGAGCTTTATAGCCTAAACAAAAAACAGTGAAACCAGTAACAGGAGTTCTCATTACATGCTTTTCCATTGAATCCAGGAACAGAGAGAGCATTTATGCTAAAGTCTGCTTTTCCTTGAACAGGCTAGATTGTTTCTATCATGCAACATGTCTTAATCACAGGGTGAACAAGGAATCTTTTCCTGTGTAGTAACCGAACTTGCTTTTGCACTAAAGTTTTTCATCTTGCTAACCCACAATCCCTGTAAATTGCTTTAATTTAATGTCAGTTGCAGTTTATTATTTAACTGAGCAAATATGGATTTACACCTAAATGATTTTATATCAGAAAGAGAAGAAAATATTTTGCACTCAATTTTAAACCCCTGTAATCTGCTTGCATGGGAGTATATTTGTCTAACTATGTCTGAAAGATACCTAATGAAATACTCAGTTTAGAAATTGTTTTAGTTTGCACTTCTAGTCTTGTAACAAGAACAATCACTCATACTGAGAAAGAACTGTGTGCAACTTAGAATAAACTGTTTCATGGCTAGAAAAAGTCATACTGGCATAATGCAGCTTCTCTACCATTTCTGTATCTCTCCTACCTCTTATTCCCATATGGTTGCATCTCCTTCAATTCGTGTCAGTTTATCTTGCGGATAGATTATAAATAAAGTTATTTACTTTTTTGTCTGGATAGTTGTGGTTTTACTGTTTTAATCTGTTGATGTATCTAATGCAACAGGCAAACTGCATTCTTTAAAATATCTGTTCATGTTGGTTGCTCTGCATTTTATTAGATAGTCAGGATACAGTTCTAATTAATTTTTTTTTCCTGTATGGACTTATTCCCTCATTTTAGGAATCTGGTCCTAAACTTATACAATATTTTAAAATTGAATTCTACACTTACAGATTTTACACACAGGGAAGCCTTAAGTAAATACTGCCAAAACTAAGGTTGCTAATTACCAACATGGCAGCTACGAAATACAAGAAGCTGTTGATTAGAATCTTTAACACTAGTTTATCCAGTGTTAAACTAGCAAAGACAGTCACCATTTTCTCTATTAAATGGCTACCTCTGGGTGACCATAGATGTTTCAGCCAGAAATATTTCCATCTTTTGTCAAAACACAGCTAGTGGAAAGTATATTTCAGTGCTTGATTGAATTCCTTCATATATATGTTTTGAACAACTTGATCTAAGGCAGCAATGGAGGGGGGTCTTTAACTTCTTTTTCTTAGTTTCCTTAGTTTCCTACTAACTAGGAAACAACATGTCTGTTCACAGCACGCCCTGTACTGCAGGGACACACAACTCTGCTCATGACTGCAGATAACTGGGACAGATTTGCTGTGTTACTCCTTGTGACTGAGCCACAACCAGCAGAGTCTTTGGCTGATGCTCCACCTTCTAGCTGCCAGTGCCCCAACAGTGCCAGCTGCGTTCTGTCATGTCATACTTTTATCAGGTTCTATTTCCTGTGTCTGTGCATGTGCCATGCAAATACACAGCCACGTGAGGTACCCCCAAAATATTTATTTTAAGGGTTTAGATTCCAGGAACTTGTTTGGAAATGGTCAGTTCCTTCAAACTGAAGCAGTTTTGTCAGAACTATAATTTTTAAATAGTTTAAATACTTAAAAAATAATTAAAATTACAAAAGTACGTATAAATTGTTTCTAATTGTTTTCAATCTCATTCCTATGCTGAGGTGATGTCATGTTACTGCAATGTAATTTGCTGGAGCTACACTTATTTCAAAGGTTTTATTTTTAGTAGATAAAATGCATATGCATGTTTTTAAAAGATTTTAAGACATTCAAGAAATGCTCAGAGAAATTAAATCATCACAATTACATTTACAACTATATAGGGATTTGGTTTGTTTGTACACATTTTAGTATGATTTGACTGCAAAAACATCAAGAAGTTGGTAAAAAAAAAGCAAGCACAGCAGAACCACAGGATTTTTTTCTTCAGTTTTGTTTGACTTCAGAAGAAACTACACAGACTTGTGCAATATCATCATACTCGTATGTTCTCTTCAAAAACGTGTCTGTAAGTCTTAAGCCAGAGACACTCTAGAAAGGAAAAATATTTATAGGAGTTGTTATTAGAAAGAATAGTTAAAATTATAAAACAGCAATTTTATAACAAAACTGTGCTAATGCCTTACTTGCAATCCCTGCACTGAAGACAACAATGTAAGTGCAAGGTGGAGGGATGAACTTGGGTGCAACTTCCCAAGCTGCCTTCCTGAAACTCCACACCAGTGGATGGAATTAGTATTGCACATTTCTAAAACCAGATCCATAGTCCTTTCACTGCTAGAGAAAATGGAAAAACAAGAATAAACCTGTGGGCTTTTTTAAGCACTCGAGGGCTGCAGACATGTGAAAGCTTGATTATTATTCAGGTTACTATATTAATCACAAATTTATAAATAATTATAAGGCAGCAAACAAGATTTACTGTGACACAGTAGTTTGTTTGACACAAGCATCCTGCCATGCATTTAACACTACTGGATAACTAATACTGCTAACGTTTTGGATGGACTACAAGATTTTCATGAGAAGTATCTGCAGACTAAATACATGCTTTAGTCACTGGCCTCACCTTCTATTTAGAATTATTTAAGTATCACTTTTGCAACCCTAAGACAATTTGTGATTAAAGTATAAGACAAATCTTAAATAATACTGCAGACAGCTCCACGGAATTTCTCTACAAATATCTGGCAATCTCCTAGTTCAGACAGTATTAACAGATCTTAACAGAATGGGGTTTTTTGTTGTTGTTTTTTGTTTTATTTTTAGAAATAACTGTAATTCACAAGATGTGTTTCAAGTAGTTTTGCGTTACCACAACTCATAGTAAAGACCATTTACAAAACGAGCCACAACTTACCCACTCCCGAAAAAGCACAAGAATCATTTGACATGGTTACCTGCAATTTGTTACTTTACATGTAATGTCAAAAGGTTCTTCCAAATTTACAGTGTCTGGTATTGTCTCCAAAGAAAGCCTTACATCACCATAGCCAGGAGCCTGAAAAGGAAGAAGAATGTATACTCAGATTTTGAATAGTGAAGTTGAAGTTTTTACTACTCAAGTTTTCCTTTACTGCAAGAATCTTGGAATAAGAGGAATTTGAAGAGAGAAGACTGACTCTGTGCTTTTGATTAGTATGCAAATCACAGCAGTGCTCCATCCACTGCTGATGATCACCTTCTTAACTGGTTTAACAATTCATTAGATAAGGATGATCATTATTACTATGTTTTCCAGATAGTGTACATCCTTAAAGTTTGAATAGCCATATACAGTTCCTGAGAAGATCTGCTTTATCCTGAGACCTGTTAGGCAGATAACAATCTACATGGGCAATGTAAGTAAAATTTTCCTCCATAAACCCACCGCTACCCCACATCCTAAGAAATAAGAGCCCGCTTATTCTCCCTACCATTTCAGTCCTCCAAGCTTCTGCCAAAATAATTAATTGCCACCACTTAGAAAGTCACATGATATGAACACTTATCAGCTATCCAATTCTGTCAGGAGTCAAACACATTTCATACGGGCTATTGACAAACCTGTAGTAAATATCCTAGTTAGCCCAAACCAGGGCTGATTCAAAATGGTAATCTGCAGATAAAAAGCAGGTTTAGATTTTCAAACCCCACAAATGACAGACTGTAAGGAAAAAATGACGGAAAAATTTGTCCTGCCTGATAAGGCTTAGTTGTTGCACATGTTCCAATTCTACTGATAAAATCATGCTGTGGGGAAAGTTGTATTTACAGCTTGATTGAAAGATATTCCTGAAGAGGTTCAGAAAGCCAGTGCTTGGAACAGGTTTTAGGCACATACAGTTCATTACAGACTAATAACAGATGACATTTTAGAAAGCATATGTAACTGGACATTACACTAAGCAAAGGGATGCCAAGCCAATGGGGATTTCAGACCAGTTGAGCAATGTACATTTGGAACCTTTCAAGAAAGAAAAGTAATTATTTGGCCCTGGAAAAACACAAATATATTCAGCTGCATTAGGTCACAGGGAGGAATCAACTGGAAAAATTATACTCGGTTCCCTAAACAACAGGTAGTTTGCCATAACACTGAGCTCTTCTTTTAAGAGATACATTAAGGGGAAAAAACCCCGTACACAAATGCACAATAAAAGCAGTATTTTATAGAATAAACTTAGTAGCAACCGACCAAATCAAAACAGAGTCGATGAGAAGGCCTGTTCTGGCACATACTGTTGAGCTTAGAAATGAGATACCTCCAAGAATTCATGGCTAGAGGTAAAAGCCTTGAAGTAACACCAAGAGGAGCAAGGTAGCTTTCATCCAAAATTGAGGTAATTGTTCAAGAGTATGGAATCAACTAGACAATTCCTTGCCTGTGCTGCTCAAGAATAATGTTTAACTGTGGTCTGGTTCTAGTCTAGTCCTGCACTGAATGCCTGTGAGCAGCTGGAGTACCCTGTGGACATGCATCTGTCTGGTTAAATGTCACCCAGAAAGAATGTAGTTGTGAATTCCAAGACCATTCCACAAAAAAAACCCCAAGCAAATTATGGTACCTGGGGGTAATCCAGGATAGTTGTTTCAAAAGTGCATTTCTGATCTGAACCGTAACGATGGCAGAGGGGCACAGTACAGGCAAAATTCTGGGCGTTGGGGGCAACAATAAGGCTGGCAAATGGATTAGAATGAAAATGATTAAAGGTGAATGAAGCCCAGAGATTAAATAATCTGACAGCACTTAAAAGATGAGGAGAAGACAAGAGGGAGTTGCACATGCTGCACCTCAAAAGGGAAAACCCCCATCTTCACTGCTTTTCTAAAAACGTATGTTGCCTTAAGTACACAAGATTGCTCATGTTTGTCTGTTAATCATGAGGCACAAACCAATGACAGATAACCAAAACTAATCATGGAGTGTGCTTCATGTGCAATACTCAAATGTTTAACAAGAAGGGATGCAGAGGGAAACAATACTGATTTAGGGAGGGGGAAAAAAAAAATCTGTCTTTAAGGGAAATGATAGGAAAGCTCAGTTGAAAATAAGACAGTTTATTGTTAAAAAAAAGCAACAAGTTTCAAAGTAACAGGAGTAACTTAAGTTCAGGAAAAAAGGGAGTTTCTAATTTCATGGGGTTATACACACACTTAACACCTCAATTAAAAATAAAGAGAAGTGTCAGTGACTAGTTATGAATTTCCAGGATCCAAGTTTGCTTGCCTAGTTCTAAGTCAGTATGATTTCCCTACAGAATTGCTCAGTTACTAGAAGATGAGGACTGGGGGAGAGACAGAGGTAGAGATCCAATTATAAGCTTTGTAAACTCAGACTAAGATTCATTTCTCAAAGTTTTTTTAACTACTCTTCCATATCCTTCTTACCATTCTCAATTGAAAAGATGCAAGTCAGGTTTAAGCATTAGAGTACACACGCTGTGCAGCTAACTTAATCAAGCTGGTAAATACAACTTAACATTCATGATCAATTTATAAATCAACTAGAATAGAACAGACTCAATCAAAACTGTGGGCATGAAAGATAAACAATATTATACATAAAAATTGTTACTCAAAGTTAATTTTATTCTAACCAATGTATTTTGCAACATTGGTTACTTGATTATGGCAATTAAAGTGCACAATCCATTAAGTTATCCACACTTCACTGAAGAAATACAGGAAATAACTCTCTAACACATATAAAGACATGTGAATACAAAATGAGGTTCAGAAGGTAAGCCACTCACATTTTCCAAGTCATTATTAAATTGTTTGTTGAGTTGCCTTAAAAATTAGTGTTAAGGTAAATTAACACTTGAATTAAACTTACCATTCTTTGGAGCTGGCTAGTTTGCAGCCTTCCTCGTTCACCCAGATTAGTTTTCCATACAATATCTAGTTTACCAATCACTGTTACACCTTTTATTACTCCAGCTTTCTCTGCAAATTCTTGCTTTGGTTTTAGACAGTATAAGTATTGACGTGTATCCATAGGTTGTAAATAAGTCCTTGCACCAAAAGTAGACTCACTGAACAAAAAAAAAAAAAAAAAAA
>VZRE01008799.1:0-10223 GCA_013396775.1 Cephalopterus ornatus
CTTTTACTCTGACTAATTCTATTGGGTGTATGGTCAAAAAAAAAGCCAAAAAAAACCCCACAACAAAACATCACCAAGCCCAAACATTAAAAGAGAAATCAGTTACTTTACAGAGGAAAATCACAGAATCATCAAGGTCGGAAGAGACCTTTAAGATCATTAAGTACAATTGTCAATGTAGCACTACCACTGAAAAGTACAAGTGTTTGAATGAAACAAGTAACTTTGAGTAAGCGTGCTGAGAGTTAGGAGTTCATAAGAACCAAAGCCACAAGGTTCTGAAATAGCCCCAAGGTACAGGCCTAGCTAGTGATCAGAAGAATTTTCATCAGTGTATGAAATTGGTGATCTAATGTAATTGCTGGCAACGTGAGAGGGCTACACACAGAAAGTTATTGCAGTCCTGCATTTTGTGTCCTTTTCAAAGAAGGCCTTGCAGAAAAGGGGACTGATGGCTCCTGAGTTGAATTAGAAAACTGTTGAAGTAGGGAAATGACTTTTCACTCTTTCAGTATGCTATAATAATCATACTACTTCTTTTAACAAGCTTAAAGAGTTTTTTGGGAAGAGGCATTTGTATTTTTATATTGGTCTAAAGCCTGTGACCAAAGTAATGTTAAATATAGAAGTAAGAGACTCCTAAATCATTGTCAGAAGTACAGTGACTCTACTGCTCTTCTGCGTTAGAGAAGGGAGTGATTATAAGAAACTTTTCATATTGAATGACTGCTTTCAGAAGTGACTTCTTGGTAAAGTATATGTATGTCCATGATGAAACTGAGAAAAATACATAATTTCAGTAGTGCAAAAGTAATGACAAACTAATTATTGACTGATGCCTCTGTGACTGCTTTTTGTGTATACTACTTCTTCTGTTCAAATGGGCATCATTGCAGTTGTGACAGGTCTTTTCTCTAGCACACTACGTAGCACTTTTCAGGTATCCCAGACATGGCCACAGAAGCTGGAATACCTTTTCTTCTTTCAGTATCCAAGGCTTTATGAAAACAGTGCAATCATTTTGCATAAGTGGTATGCTTCACACTTAGTTTTAGTCTTCCTGGGTCTCGTGCTGGTATAGGTTCTCACAAAGCTGCTTGTGATTTGCCACAAGAGTAAAAGACTTTTTCTAAATGGCATATGAACCTTAGCTTAAATAAACCTTAACTCTGCTTCTTTTACTTTACTGCTCTCCTTCCTGCTTCCTTCTTCACGATCTCAAAAGGACTACCACCTTGCTTTGTTACTCCAGGTATTGCCTGTGTCTCATCTGTTTTCATTGCTAACTGTTCTGTAACATTGAAGTGAATAGTGTGCTCATTTCTAATCGTCTGATACTCTTCATTTTTATTTTTTTTTTTCCCCACATCAGTTTAGCAGCAGGAGTACTTTAGGTTTTTTCCCTATTAGGTAAAGGTAGTGATGACTTTCCATCTCACTTTTTTGTCAGTTTTGTCTTTCATTGTTGCCATATTCCCTGTTAATGCCATTTAAACTAAGGACCATAATTCAAATTCTAACAAGCATAGGGGCAGTGGTGTTAGTGAGATCAGCCGGATTTTGCTAAGAAATAGGTTTCTCCGCACTCAGTGTTATAAACTATTTCTGCACTCCCTGATGTATTTAATTCAGTACTTAAATCTGAAAAGAGTAAAACAGTACTTCAATAACTTTCCTTAATGCAAAGGTACTAAAATGGATTTTATTGCACTTGGAATGCTGTAGTCCTGTATACTTTAATGAAAGGGAAATTCCCAAAACAGGCTGCATGTGACTTGGGAGAGTTGGGGGAGGCAATTATATCATTGCTTTCTGAATGAAGAAATGGTGAAAATACTTACACAGAGCTTCTTATTGTCCAGCTGTGATAAAGTTTGAGGAGAACAACTACGTTTGCCAGTAAATGTTCCTCCTGGGGAATTCTCATTTTACCTTAAAAGAAATCTGGTTTAGCTTTGATACATTGAAAATCAATATGATTTGAAGACATTATTAATTGTATTTCCAATGAAAATATATTTCTCTTAGAGGTAGTAATACTCATAATTACAGGAAATTTATGATTCTTCTTTTCAGTCCTCATCACCTTTTTTCACTATAAAATTTCTGTCTGCGTTAGTTCAATAACTAAGAACTGACCTCTTTGTGATTTTTATTGGACCTGTAATTCCTGACTAGTCAGGAAAACACAAAAGTGTTTTTATAATGATGTGCAGAGAAAGCAGATAGCATGTTAGAAATCCTAAAGTATTCTAAGTATAAATAAGTACTAAAAGAGGATAAACCCTACTTTCTTTCCCAGAATTACAATTCTGATGGTGGGTTTTCCTGAAGCATAATGACATGACATTGACATGGCAATGGGTAGAGGAGACAGCAGTCCATCAGCAGCTACCTTTTGAGAGTGTTTTCTGATGTGGTATAGCTCTTCCTTGTAGATATCATCTCAAGATGAAGGTGTTAAGTTTAACACCTCTGATTTTGGTCTTGGTCATCTGTTCTTTCTCATCTGCAGCCTCCACCAATGGGCAGTTCTACCTGGGTCTCTTTGTTTGTTTTTCCCCTCTGTGTCATGAATCTAACAACTGGTTCTAACCTGTTTTTCAGGTGATGTTAAAGCAATTATTAAAAAAAGTGGGAGGATGAGGTGATACCACATGGTATATTCATGTAGTCACCTATAGATGCAATGGAAAAACACAAATAATATATCAATAGAGTAACAATTTCAATTGGAAAAGCTGCATAGTATTTAGAACATGAAGCTGAGTAGTATTCAGAATGTGTTCCACCTACTGCACTTTGGTGCTGCAAAGACTTTGGGTGGGAATGTGGCAGTGAGGAAAAAAAATCACTTACTGGTTTCCTTCTACTAACTGAATTGCATGTACCCTCACTTCCTATGGAGACAAAAGCAATGGAGACTGCAGTAGTCTCTGATCTACTTGCCATGTATTTATCTAGTTTACATGGTGAATTTATCAACACTGGTGGAAAAGAGAGAGAAACCTCTTAAAACCTGCTGAGGAAAGGTTCTGAGCCTTACAACAATATTGAACCAGGTGTTTAACTTCTCCATTGAACTGTCTGGGGCCTTCTTCTCATTACACCTCTGCATTTCCTTCCCTTAGAGAGCTCTAATAAGGTGCAAAACTGAACTTTTAATTCAAAGAGCAATTTGAATCTTAAATAATCAGAAAGTTCTGCTGAGGTAAAGTTTCAAGTAATATCAAAGAAAACACTGCAGGCTTAGTGAATTTGTAATGGCAAAGCCTTTCCTGTCTGACGTAAAGAGTCCTAATTTGCCTGAGTGCTCACTTCTGTTTTAAGGCAATGCTTTCAGGTGGGGAAAAGTAGGAGTGAAAGAGGAAAGAAAGATGTTAGGTGAAAAATAGCAAAGTAGAAAAACTTTTAAGACTGGGATTTCAAACACACTGTTCAGGGTTTTTTGAGGAAGTGTCTGCTGCCCTTCACTTTCAAAGAAAGGGGCTAATTTTTCCCTAGAGTAATAATTGACTTCAGCTTTTGATTAAACAGATAATTTAAGTTCAACAAAGCAGTTGCCTTTTTGCCTTTTTGTTACACTTATCAGAAAAAAATGGATAAGGAAGATGATACTTTTTCAAGAGCTTCAACTAAGGTTCTGGTTTTGCTAGGAGGAGAGAATTTTTCCCTTTTTTTTTTTTTTTTTAACTTAATTTGGGGTGAAGTAAGACTGTGAGTATGGAAAGAGAACTTACTTTTTTTTCCTCCTTCATTTTGCAGGATACAGGACATCCCTGCACAGCTAGTGATCCAAACACCTGTCTCATGCCAGTGTCTCCTCAGCATTTCATTGATCTCTTCAAATTTTGAGGTGTTCAGTAGCTGTTCTCCTGTGTTTGTGGCTATTTTTGTGAAGAGTCAGGCAGGATATGTTATGCTTTTTGTGCAATATGTTTAAGTGTAATGTTTTATTGTAGTTTAAAAAATGTATGGGGGAGATTATCAGACAGGTTTATTTGGTGTATTGATTTTGTTCAGAAAAGAGAGGAGGAGAAGATGCATTAAGAAAATTTCTTTGTTAGGAAATTTGCAGTGGACTTTTTTTTAAGTCCAAGAAGGACCACTTAAATCTCAACTTTAAATCCATGCTTTTGACGCCTTAATAGTTGGTTAAAATTACGTGGGGGAGTTTTGAAAATTTCATGGAAGAATTAAACTACTCTTGCAGGGACCAAAGGAGGGGTTTCTTTGCTAATCCTTCTTTCTTTAAGCCACAGTTTTCAAAACACCTCTGTATAATCTGCATTATTACAAAGAATAGGCCAATATTCTTAGACTCTTACTAAATCATTACCAGGGTGACATTAATCATTGTGAGGGAGTGAATAAAATATAACTGTGGGTTATATCTGCTGTTGAACCTATATGAATGAAGGAAATCAACCAATCTTTGTACATACATTATGCAAATATATTTATTTTTCTTAAGGACTTTATTAAACATGTATAACCTATCTCAGCACATCCTGCAGAACTCGACACCAATCTGGGGCTACTGGAAATCTCATTTTTCTGATGGTAGCTATAGCCTTCATTTATACTGTTTGGAGTGTCTACAAATGCAACTGCACTAATTCATCTTCTAAGAAGAAGACATTATTGAAATTTAAGGAGAATGGAGTTGCTTGTTTCTAGACTGGTACAGTGGCAGAAGACTATGCTACCCACTGAGGTTCTAACCTGACAAGCTGTGGGGAACACTGAAGGTCAGTCCGAGCTGAAGCACCTTCTGTCAAGTTAATCAGATGATAAATTCTCAAGGAAGTTATTTTCATCTATCCTGTAGAACAAACTAAATTGCTTGGCTTAGGCAGATAAAGGAAAAATTAGGGAAGTTTTGGGTTTGTCAATGAAATTTAAAAATATGTAATGTACAGAAAAAATAAATTATGTACCATATTCTGCACTTGCCTGTTCTGAATCTAGTTTTGTACAGTGTAATAAATTATGTTTTTATCTGTTATTTCTAGAAGTCTCCAGTGCACAGAGATGAATCAATTTGTATTTTGTAAGATCTTTCTATAACCTGTTCTCTGTAGTAATTGGTCATGGAATAAGAAGCTTACAACCAGTCGAAGTGACACTGCTTTTCAGTAACTGGTTGTATTAGCACTTTTTTTTAATAGGATAGCTGGGCTGTTAATAGGCTGCACAAGAAGAGGAGAATATTTATTTCCTCAAAAGATAGTTTAACTTGAATCTTGGTGATAAACCAACCTTATCCATTGAATTTGCCAATAGGTGGATTTTTCAATACAGGGTTTTGTGGATTTCTTTTCTTTCTTTCAATTCAGGTGTTGGCTATGGCTATGGTAGTGATCAGGTGTGGAGCCAAGGACATCCATTCTTATTCGTCTTCATTCAGAACACTGCTGCAAGCCCTGCTTTCCTAGCCCAGGCACTGCTGTAGCCACTGGATTTGTTAAGGAACCAGCAGCCATTCTTTAACAACAATTTGCTCCCCATTTATTTAACTCATGCAAGAGTTGCTGATGTGCTTTCCCGTGTGTGTGACCTGGGTAGCCTTGACAGTGGTTGCTGATGGCTGACATCCATTAATCACTCCCTTACCGTGGTTACAGTTTTGCTACCCTTCATGAAACTTCCTCTAAATACATGGATACAACTGGGGAAAGGTATTAGGAGGGCTGTAAGGGACTTCCCCTAACCACTGAATGGAGGAGGGAGAGAAATTACTTCAAATGGCTTGTAAGAACTTAAAGATAGGTTTGGAAAAATTGGTATCTGTAATAATTAATTTTCACTTCTCTTAGAAATGTATTCAGCACTTTCTCTTTCCCCACTTGCTGTCTTCCTCTACCTTCTGTAGCAAAAAGCCTTTGACAGGCTGAATTTTAAGTTCTGAGATGTGTTCCTGTGCAGGCCATTCAGGATAACCAGGACATCCCACTGCTCTGAGGTGGCAGTAGAGAAGATGACAATAACCAGGATTCTGCCTTTTATTCTAGAGGCTTCATTCTACATTCACAGGTTGGTTGGGTGTGGAAAGGACCCTGTTAAACAGGGCTTAGCAAGCTGATGGTCCAGGACTTTGTCCAGAGCCATGGCCAGATGGCTTTTGAGTATCTCCAAGGAAGGAGACTCTACAGCCTCTTTGGGCAGCCTGTGCCAGTGCCTGATTACCCTCACAGTAACACAGTGCTTCCTGATGTTCAGATGGCAACTCCTGTGTTGCAACTTGTCCCTGTTGCCTCTGATGCTTTCAGTGGTTTCCAGTGACAAGAACTTAGCTGCCTTCTCCTTCCACCCTCCCTTCAGGTATTTATAGACATTGACTGTATCTCCCTGAGCCTTCTCTGCTCCAGGCTGAGAAGTTCCAGATCTCAGCTTTTCCTCACAGAACAGATGCTCCAGTCCCTTCATCATCTATATGACCCTTCACTTGACTCCCTTGAGCAGGTCCATGCAGCCCATTAACCTTATCGGTGTTGCAGCCCATTAACCTCATTTGTGTCAAGGGCACATTTCTTGGCTCATGGTCAGCTTGGTGCCCACCAGGATGTCCAGGTCCAAAAACCAGTAGGCTTTCTAAACCTTTCTTTCAGACTACCAAAAAAAAAAAAAAAAGGGGGGAGAAGAGAAGAGGTGTGCATACATGCTCTGAAAAGCATTTCAGTGTAGGGCTATTAATTATTTTTTAAGTCTTAAAAACCTGAGTGCAGAATCACACTGTCATGAGCAGTGTTACAAGCTTTTAACGCTCGGCAAAAGTGAGCTTTGGGAATAGTTCCACTAGCTAGTTAAATATTTAGTGAATACATTTCTTAGACTAGGCAAATACTAGAGCTTGATTAAGAGTGACTGCGTGATATGATGTCATTGGCTGCATAAGAAGATAGCTTTTAATTGTGCCACCTACCATGATCAATACGGTTTGTGTTGTCTTATTTGGTTTTGTTTGGGGTTTTTTTATATCTCAGAGAGAGGGAAAGGGGAGAGGATTTCACTTTTAGGATAACAATCATGTTAATACCTCACTCGAAGTAAAGAATATATTTTGAGAGCCTGAATTCCTCTCATTTTCCTTTACACCAGCACTTACTCATGTAACCTAAAGTGGTGTAACCCAGGAGAAAGTCATTCCTTAAAGTAAAAACCTCTGCTCTCTGGCCTCCTGTATGCTGACTGTCCCATGCACAGAAAGGCAGGTGCTGTCTCCTAAAGCAGAAAGAGTGCCTTGAAATGTGTATTAAATCTCTACAGAACGCGGTTCTTTTGCTCCACACCTTTTGTCCCCAGACCTGGATCTGTTTACAGATTTCGCAGTGGCAATGGTAAGAAATCATGTTCTAACTGTAGCCCCTACATGATCACATCACAAGTTCAGGTGATCTGGGTTTTCCTGAATTCAAGTCCTGAAAAAACAATACTGATTCAAAGGCAATGAGGATGTTCTCTGCCGCAGTGCACAAGAAGCTTGAAGTTACAATTTTGAAAAACAGGATCTTCCTTCCCCCTCCCCAACACCACCTGCCCCAGTCACTGCCTCCCAGACCTGTCTCTGAGACACTCCTGGTTTGTTCTGTTAAATTCTGTCCCAAGAGTTTTGTTCACCTATTTCTGGGAAAAGACACTGCCG
This sequence comes from Cephalopterus ornatus, assembly GCA_013396775.1. NCBI lineage: Eukaryota > Metazoa > Chordata > Aves > Passeriformes > Cotingidae > Cephalopterus > Cephalopterus ornatus. The sequence continues at coordinate 7,646 of VZRE01008799.1, forward strand.
TGGACCTATTCCAAAGGCACTGAGTGAGCCTTTCCCTTTGGATGTCAGACGGGATCGAGGCAGAGGAGCGGGACCTTCCTTTTTTCCTTCCCATCCTCCCCATCCCTGGGTAATGCATAAACTTGCTTTTGGAGAAGAAGCTGAACCTCAAGAAAACACGTAGCTCAAACCAAAACATATCCACTAGGAATAGGACTGAAAGACTAGTGGCATTTTTGTGGTCTACAAGGCAGAAGCAATGAGGGCTAGCAGAAAGGAGAGGGTGGAATAGGGAACAGTAGCACAAAATTTTGAGTCTCCTCATGTACAAATTAGCATATTTACAGATCAATCATTGGCAAAGAAGTTAGAGGAAGGCTAGATCTTTAATATCTAACTAAGGTTGCTTGAATTGGCATAGATTTAGAGAAATACCAGCATTAAATAAATCAAACAATATCAAATGTTTGGATACAGTTGCTAATACATTAGCTAATCATGCTATTCATTTGTACTGTTTCTATGCTTTCAGCTGCAAGGCTCAGTTCCAACCCCTTCAAAGACATTGGAACGTAATTCCCAGCTAAATTCCTATAAAGATCAGTAGGATAATGTTTACCTTTAATTCTTAAAATGTCTGTATGGAAGCACATGATAGATAAGTGGATTCAGAACATGAGAGGTGAGAGTAAAGCTGGGTGTCTTTTCTGTCAAGTCCCACGGGCTATTCTCTGTGCCATACACAGATCTGTCCCTCTGCCTGTCAGACATGCTGGTAATGCTTATTTTCTGCAGATTTATGTGTACATTCTTCTACAAATATGAATAAAACATGCTCAGCGTTATATTTGCTGCATGTTACAGTCATTGAACCTTCAGCTGAAACTTCCAACAGTTTTCAAAGCACACACAAACAGCTGTCACTTAGTTCTAAATTTACTTATTCAATTTTTATATGCTTTTTCCATTTGAATGCTGTTTTTCTGTAGTATCTATAGCAAAACAATAATGGAAGAGTAACATATTTGCTGAAGTCAGTTGTCATCCCCACACAATGCTTAGATTATGGAACAAAGTTCGGATGCTGGGAGCACCTCTTCACCATGTTTTGGTCCCAGTTATTCTTCAGACATAGCAGTTATTTTTAGCTTTTTTTCCTACAGTTGACTTCTAAAGCTATAAACCTGTACTCCCCTTCTTAAGTATCAACTGTACCCCTTCTCAATGGTATCCCTTTAGAACTTGGTGAATTCATAAAAGCAATACTTTTCATTACATTTTCATGACCATAATGCAGCACGTCTTGCAGTAGCATTTCCCAGTCTGTGTCTCTGAACCCCATCTCAGGTAGACCAAATACATTTATCCACTAAAAGAGGAAAAAAGTATCCTGATACTTACATGGAATCATCAGGGATCTCAGAGAAGAAAGGGAAGGATGAAGAAAGCTCTTAAGAAAATCTTAAGAAATCTGGTAAAAGAGCAGAGAATGGGAGGAGGCTGAAAGTACAGTATTTGAAGAATCAGGATACTAGATGGAGCTGTTCAGTTCAGCTAAAACTTCAATAAATGAATCGCAGCACTACTTAAGTTCCTGCTGCAAGCTAGCTGTATGCCTTTTGCTGATCCCATGTTTAAGGGTACAGTCTTCTACCACCTGCACTCACCTTCCACATTTTTGGTCAATTAAGCTAAATTTATAGGCATATTAGTATGGAATAGATCTGGAGAACTGTTTGCTGCAAGTTAGAGCACTGATGTTACAAGCATCCAGAACTTTCTGTTTGTACCTGTGCACACAGGACATTCTTTTCAATTGCTCATCACAGCCAAAAATCCTGGTCTTGAATAGGATTACTAGGAAAAAACACCAGGAAAGAGGACTGCCTGTGTGTTAGTTCTGATTCTCCAACACTAAAACCCTGGCTTATTAGTAAATATTGATACTAGCACCCCTAGGAACGTTCTCAGATGTTTTGGAGTTCTCTTTACAGTGTGCTTCATGCCTTGAGGCTCCTTCACGTGTCTTGAAAACCTTCCCCCTGTCCCCAGTGCAGTCAGGAGCTCAGGCCTTCCACCATGTCTTCAGCTGCCAACAGGCCCATCCACCTTGGCTACAAAGGTTTGGTCAACTCACGCTCTCCCTCCTGCAGGGCACAGCGGGACAGCCACGCTCTGCAGACAGGATGATACTCTTCAGGAGACACACAAGTTTATAAAATAAAAAAAAAAAAAAAAGAACAAGTATGTATTTCATTAAGCCTCTAACCTTCAAAATAACCTTATGTGCAGCATTACTCTGTCTTGTAGTAGGACTTCTGGGAATCTTGTGCTTCATCGTATCAAACAATGGTTTACTTCCTAATGGGAAATGATGCTTGACTTGTTTTCCTTTGTTTTTCCTATCAAATGCTGGTTGCCAAGTTTCTGTCCAAATGTTCAAAAGATAAACTGTTTATACGCATTAAACTGAAGGCAAGTCAGCCTAAAAGAGGGGTGTCAGTCATGCAAGAAATAGCAGAGTAGGTCTTCATGTAATCAGGATGTCTTTGCATGTGTGACCCCCCACATACCCCCCCCCCCACAAGACCAATGAAGT
>VZRE01008799.1:10256-21193 GCA_013396775.1 Cephalopterus ornatus
CCACCCCCCCCCCCCCCCCAAAAGCTAATATGGGCCAAGTACAAAAATAAAATAAATTAAATTAATCATCTTGCACATTAGAAAACTTTGGCAGAAAAAAAATAATATGCCAAGTGCAGTACTTAGTCTCAGGATATATTGGTCTCCCTTCCTTTCTCCAGCACAAACACATGCACCAGTGTTTCCTCTGTCCCTCAAATACCTGAAGCATTTAGCAGTGTGACCTTGTGGAGAATCCATGACTCCTGGACAAACAAGATGGTCAAGTCAACAGCATTTGAGGGTTTCAAGAAAAAAGGTACAAGACAAGAAAGGCAAAAGACATTGGTAACTTAAAGGAATGAATCTGACCTGTTTTGCCATACAAACTCCAATAATTAAACCAGCCAATTGTCTGAAAAATTACTTAAACTCAACTGTTCAGATAGTCTCCACAGTATAAGAGGTTGGAGCAACTGGAAAGCAAAATATCACATGATTATTTTCAGTAGTGGACAAACCAATTTTAGAAAATATAGCTGTTTTTCTCTGCAGAGCATAATTCTTTTTCTTTTCCAATAGCAAACTCACAGTTCAGAATGTGTTATTACGCTTCCACTAGTGTTATTTGGGTCTCAACAACATAAAAATTTAAGTGCCAGTCAAGCTTTTACCAGATTATTATGGACTTGAAAAAGAATATACTCACTTTTTTGTATCTTTTAGTAAATACTAGACACAGAATAGGAAGAATTTCTTCCCAAATATAGAGCAGGTATTTCTTTTCTCATTACCTGTGATAACTGTTGGTAAATATCATATGAAAAACCATCTTCTCCCTACACTTTGCTATTATATATTTCATAAAATTTTCTATATTTTATATCCCTATTTTCTGATTGTTTTCATATTCTTTATTGCTTTGTAACTATAGAAGAAGCATTATTTTCTGCTATTTTACTGGTTGCACTTACAATAAATGTAATTCTCTCCTTTCAATTTCTAAACTGGATTATTTGCCTATATATCTGATTTCCTATCTTGTAGGGTACAAAGCAGTCACTCTGCAACAAATTTTTGAGTCTGACAGACATCTAATGATACACATCTTTGCAAACTCTCAGCAGTGACTAAGCCTTTTTGGAAATTATTTTTTTTCTTCTCAGTACTGGTTTCATTTCCCAGATATATCAGAAACAAACTAACAGGCACTCAGGAAAAAAAAATAAATTTAGCAAGAACAGCTTAGATACGCAAGAAACAGCTAAATAACATGCACACTCATGTTTTTGAATTGCACAGAGATAGGACCTACAGTTTTGTCATCTAACATTCCCATACATTAACGAGCATGTCAAAAAGTTTTGGAAATTGAGACAGATGCCAGGCTGAATTCACCTGGGCTGTGGGAACACCTATGCACAAAATTTGGCAGGGTCCTTGTCTACCCTGGATCTGGAAATGCAGGTCCCTCCACCCCCTTTCACCTGCCTAAATGTGCACCTGACCCACTTGGGTCTAGTCAGAGCCATCTCGATACAGGATTTTTTCCCCTTAAGAATGCAACTTTTATGAGTAAGATTTTCTGTTCTGCCTAGTCCCCACACTACAATATGAAGCATCTTGCCCAAATGTTCCCTGCCAAGTCTGTGTAGACAACCACAAAGCCAGCAGACGAGAGCAGAAGAATGAGAGGCTGACAATACACCTCCCTCTGTAGCTGATCCCCTGGTAAGAGTGGCTGCACCTCATGTGTCACAGTCCAGGATGTGCAGGTCTTACCTCGTTACGGGGCCACTGTGTGCAAAAGCATCCCATGTCCTCCAGTTTACATGTAGCTGGTGAAATCTTTAGGGAAAGAATGCTGCTATGGCCAAGCTTTTGTAACAGCAAATAAATTAAAGAACAAAACAAAACAAAAAGCGTAAATCAATAAATACCAGTAAAGCAAAATATTTGTAGTTTGTTAAAACCCGTGAATTCTTCCCACTGTGAAAGCAACGTGTGATGCAGCTTCCGAGATGGCGTGATTCATGGAGTTTGGACAAACATCACTGTCACTTCCTTGGCCACACTCTACAATGATGCAAGTAACATCCGCACAGATGGAAGCAAATTCACATGACAAATAAAATGGAACCAAAAAATTGTCAGAGAATGAGGCATTTCAGTTCAAACTAAATCTTTATTCATATGGAAAATACTACTTTTCTTTTTTTGCAAATGATGCTAATAAATAAAAATACTCAGAAAGAACTTTGCTCAGAGTTAAGTGACTAGTAACAGCCACACGAAGCTTTTAATTCCCCTTAAAACCACGCCAACAATCATGCAGATTGGCTACGAGAAAGCAATATAAACTATATTTTATTTTGTGCAATCTTATCATACAATCTTAATGCTACCTTCTTCTAAACCATTTCACATAGTTTGAAATGCAATTTCAAAAGAAATTTTAAGGAACATATTCTACATTTATTCCACATATGGAGCTGTGTATAGCTTAAGCCCATAAATGTATAATGTAGTTTAGCATCTAATGAAGGTAAAAGAAGAAAGGACCCCATTCTGAAAATTCAGACACATTTATAAACATAAGAGAAGAAAAGCTCACACCGTGAGTTCTTAACAGACAAATAGATTATTAAAGCATTACAATAAATTATATTAAATTTAATAATGTTGATCCTTAGAACAGTTATTTCTGAGGAAATATCACTTAAAAAGCACACCAAAGCTTTCATCACTAGGAACGAAACTGGAGTTTTACATATCTCAATTTCCTACTTGGATTCTTTGTTTTGTTTTTTTTATAATAGGCTTCAGATTTGTGAACATATTCTTTATCATACATCTAAAAACAAATTGAAAAAGGTTGCTTAAGCTGTGCATCAAACACATCATCAAGGTGAGAAACAGGCACTTGACAGTATAATGTGCAAGGCAAAACCTTTACTGGTCACAGTAGAAATAGTTTCTTCAGGAGTGAAATTAATTCTCAGCCCATCTTTAAGAGCAAAATATTAAGGGCTGCTAACAGATCTTTTTCTGTTCTTTTAGGTCAGCACCAACAACCAAACTAAATACTAGCTCATGCCTTAAAGGGTATTCCATAAACTATAAAATGCAGCATACTTTACCCAAGAATACTAACTCTTTCCTATAATTAACCTCAGCATATGTACTTGCCCAAGGCAAATACAGAGTTTACTCACAGTCTAAATGATGCAATATAAATGCTAACCTTTTCTCCTCTATTAGTATTTTTTCAATAACTAATGCCAGTTTTACAAATATATTTGCCAGTTGCAAGATCCTATTTTGTAGCAGAAAACAGAAATGTTCTATTATATAAACTTAAGAACAATGTCTTTTGACATCCTATTAATATCAGGGAAAAAAAAAAACAACCAACCAAAACCATTTTGTTACAGTTTCCCTCCAGGCACATCTCAGCAGGAATCTCCAAAAAATAGCTACGTAGGAACTGTAAGCCAGAAAACTCTACATGACTTGGAGGGAGGAGAGAGAGAGAGCTAAGGAAGGAGTAATGTGGCAGTAACAGAAACAAGGTACAAGCTTAGAAAAAAAATGCATGCATCCCTTTCCATCAGCATAAGCTTCTTGCAAAAATATGTTTACAAGACATCTGTTATATAAAGGTATATACTTTCTTGTAAAAATGCTGATTTTCTCCAACAGGCTAGCTTGATCTTCCAACTGCACTGGCCATATTGCTAGGCAGTCAAGTTTTCAGTTCAGTTGAACAATCAGGACGGAAAAGGCCTACTGTTCATTTCCTATGAAACTTTTGGTTTGATTTTTACCCATGAATGTTAAAGTAGCATCTATGTGGGTCATATAAACAAAACAGAAAACAACTTTGGATCTGGTATCAGCTGCACCGCTAATGAGAGACAATAAGCTAAAAAGAGGCACTTTTATTAGTCATATATACATTTCAAATCTCAAGTTTAACACTTCACCTACTTTTACCAAAAAAATCAAAATATCAGTAGCTAATAAGACAGAGCTTTATAACAAAAATGCTTCAGAAGTTGTGTGTATGCACATACTTGCAATGGCTCAGTTACTCCACTACCCTGGAAATGCCAGAGTATAATTTGATCATTGCTTATGGGGTGGGGGGAAAGAACAACACAGTAAAAAACAAAAAAGTTGTTTCTAGAACAAGGATCAGCTATTGTAAAAAAAATAAGAACATATGCCCTTCCGTAAGAAGCAACTTACACCTAGATCCAGATTTGATATTCCCCCAGAATATCAAGATCATCTTATGCTCTACTCACTGCTGCTTTCCAAACTTTCAGTCATTTGTATTTTTGTATAACATGCATCTTAAAAACTGAGAAACTTAGATCTGTCAAAAAAAAGAAATTCAATATTAAAAAAGCGCAAAAAACAAACCAAACCAAAAACACCGCAAAAAATACACAAAAACCCGCAACCAACCAACCAAAAACAAACAAACAAAAAACCCACAAAAAAACCAAACAAAACAAACCCAAAACAAACAAACAAAAAACCAAACTCTCAACCCCCCCCAAACAAGCAGGAAAAAAAATCACCAAAATCCCCCCTCCAGTTCCGGAAGACCCATTTGACCTGACCATTGGTTACAATCTTCTAATGGAAGGAATTACATTAGAATAGTATTTTCCCACTTCATACACAGTATAGCACATTGTGACAGTAAGCATCTTGTGTGCACAAGCTGAAGCATATGCTGAGGCTGAAGATTTGAAAAACAGTCTACTAAGTACAAGCATTCTCCCTGCAAGCGACAGATCGGTATTCTTGGTTAAAAAGGGACAGCATCAAAACTAAAATTTTGAGTGACCCTCAAGTATCAGAAAATAAAACAGGACCTTAAGCTAGTGGAACTTCCTACATAAGGCAGTCAAATTTACAACCAGTGTATACATTCACTAAGGAATTACTTTTTTTTGGTAAAACCAACAATCCAACATACTGCAGAGTCTGAATGTGAAATATAGGCACAAAATAGATTCTCTACTTTTTTTTTTCAGTGTGGAAAACATAGCTATTTAACAATGTAATAAGAAAATTTACTATCAGGTGAGCAAAAATTTGTAACAATCTGAATAAAACAAAGTACTGTATAAAGGTGCAAGATTGAGCAGATTTGATTTTGGTTTAAATATATGAGTAAATCATGGAACCTTTCTCTTCTTAACTATAAAGTATTTCACGTTACCAGTATCATTCTAGCTCTTCCCAGTTGTCAGTAAGGTTACCTTTGCTTTGACGTCTAATACTAACCAGCTTTCCAGCTGATTTGATACTCCACCTGGAACTGTTTCCTGAGCTGGCCAGGTTTGTGTATTTTGTGGAGCCTTTGGTTTCATCTTCCCAGCCTGACCAGGCTGTATAGTCACTTAAAGGAGTTGCTGCATCGCTGGTAGAGTCAGCAGTGCTAATCTGCGGTGGTTCCCATCCCTCAATCTCATCTGGTTTCCTGGGTGGAACATTCTGCTTTATCACCAAACTGTCCCAAAAACCTGGCTTCTTTTCAGACTTCATCTCTTCCTTTAACTTTAGGTTTGTTCTGGAAAAAAACAACGATGCAGTGATTAATTTCTTCATTTAACAATGTATGTAGTAGTTATTAATAAGCATTCAATTAATTTATTATGTTTTACAGTCAGGGATGCTAATGAATTGTCTAATCATTCATTACTGTCAACTTCAGGAAAAACACCATCATTTGCATGTAAGACTAAACACAGCAGAATCTTGCAGTGATAAATCAGAGGAGGACTGAGTGTGGTCATTTCCTTTTATAAAAGAACTTACATAAATATCATCACCCCCACCCACCACTCCCACCACCCCCCAGGGGTGAATTACACAGAACTACCTTTGGAAAGGTACCAAGTATTTTAGGATGCATTAGAACTATTTAGGACTTTAATCAAAAAACAGTACAAAACAAATAAACAAAAAGCAAACCAAAACAAACAGAGGTAGGATAATAGAAGGAATATGAAAATGTCCCTTCTAACACCTGCTTTAACACTCACTCAGTTTTATATTCCTGTCTCTCCCTTGCCAGTTAAACCTGATACCCTAAAATAGTTGATGTACTGTTAGGACAGTATTAGTAGTTTATAGATACCAGCTTTATCCACACAGTATTGTGAAAACAGCTGTTTTGTACCTCTGGTAAGAACTCCCAAACCCAAGAAATAACAACCTTTACTATAACTCCTCTCTCAAAGAGACATTTGAAAGGCCACTCATATTACTTTTCTTATCCCATTAAGAATCTTCAGTCTTAATAATTTCATATTTGCAGCTGGAATATTTAAATTACAGAATGTCAAATGTTTATGGTTAATTTTCTGTGCAGGGTTATGTACGTAATCAAATAATGGGCCACAAGGACAGCCTGAACACCAGTGGTGAAACACACAACCTTCAGGGTTCAAAGAGCTGAACAGCAAATTGAAAACATTATCTGCTAGCAGCATATAAATTCCTTAGCCACAACTAAGCCCACCACTGAATCTTTTTTTAATATTTCTATTAAAAGAGCTTTTTTTCCTCCATGAAATCTTTGCTCCATCATATCTAAATAGAAGCAACTCAATCGATACCTTTAAAATTACTTTTTCTTTACTGAATTTTGAATTTATGATTACTCAGAGTTTTCAACATGCTAAAACCAGTCACATACTCCAAACACTTTTCTTGTACTTCATAAGCAGTGCACTTGAAAAGTTGCATTTTTCTTTAAAAGGAAAAATTGTGGTATACAGTTAAAGAAAAATATCCTAAACTTAAAAAACAGGCAGTTTTCATAGTAATACCAAAATAGCTTTCTACATCTCTGGTAACTCTGTTTTAATACTTTTGCTCTCTTCACTGTGTTACTGAATTCTTATATGCAGCATCAATTGCAAAGCATAATTAGAGGAGCCTAGCATCTCAGTAACACCCATAAAGGTGTACAGGGATAGCTGGGAACTTTTGGGAAGTTTTATTGAACAAATGGAAATGGAAATATATGTTTTTATATTCTATGTTGTTTATTTATATACAAACACCTCCTACATGCATGTATGTACCCTTGCATTCTGAAACACATATATTTCAAAGTAAACTGGAAACAAAGCATACTACAGCAAGTCTTATCAAAGCTAGTATTTGGCTGGAAGAGATCTACTGATGTGTGGCACACTTGGTTTGTATCCGATATCGTTAGGTAGCACATGAAAGTAAAACCTACATATACTTGTAACAGCAAAATAGTCTGTTCTGGGAAGAGACCTGTTCTGTTCAGAGAACAGCTCTAGCCATATCAGCAGCAGAACTGCACCAAGTAACCACCTCAGCTCCGACAAGGAAGACTTGCAGATCCTTGTATAGCTACCCCACTTAACTTTTTTAGGTGTAGTAAGACTCCAAAAGAGAAAGTAGGGCATGTAAAAAAAGGAATTTGTAAACTCAACCATAATTAATTTTTAAGAGGAAAGACAGAGGGTTAGAATGACGCTTTTACTCAGAAGCCTTTACTCTTTTTCTACAGTAAAAAAATTATTATGCAGCTAAATTCCCTTTTCTTCCTGACAAACCTAAAAATGTTAACAACATCTGTCCTTTCCTAATACAGCATGCCTTATTCATTGTAAGCCTAACATATACATAACTCTGAAATGCATCTAAACCTTTCTCTGCTGATTTGACTTCCAGGAGTTGAACACTACCGTTCTCAGTGTCCAGGTTCACTACTTTGCACAGCTATTTTCTGTTACAGTGAGTGCATTTTAATAGCAGATAGACCTCTTGGTTTTACTTACCCTTTGGATTTTGGAGACTTGCATCCTGCTAGCAGTTGCTGTTCATCATCTTTATTGAACATAGACGTCACTTCCTTCCAACCCCGGAAACTTGCACCTTGAACCTATACAGAGAAGTAAACATTCTCATAAATGTGAATCAGACCTACAAGCACGGAGTACGACTGCCACTGCTGGCTCTGGGTGGCTGATGGGCAGCAGCAGCCCTATCCCCTATCTCCATGAGGTACTGCTGGGAGCGCAGGGGCTCGGGACAGCTGCAGAGAACGGTCATGCTTTGGAAAAGAGCTGGTTGGGTTACTGCAGCAAGAGCTCCTTCCTGCTAAGCAGCACATAGAAAACCTTGATGATTTTGTGATGTCAGTGAGTACAGCTGGGCTACTGAATGTTCTTCGTTGGCAGGAGCTGCTTGGCTCCATTTTAGGATATCACAGTAAGAAGGGAATCTAGGAAGCCTCGAAGATAGTCTAAAGAGCTTCAGTAGACAGAAATGAAATAAACTGTCACTGCTAGAAGGAGTCACAACAGACAGGATAGCCACATGAATTACAAAACTCTTAAGATTTAACCCCAAAACTACAGCTTGTGGACCTGCAAGCAAAAAGGGTAAGAGCATTGGCTCACCAGTGACATGTAACATGTGACACTGGTGCACTACAGTGTGTTCTCTAAATTTACTGTGACCATTAAGCACGTAGCATAAATTACTTTTTCAACTTTATTAAAGGTTTGATTCTCTCTCCCCCAGTGTGAAATAAAGAGGTACAGGTTACTTTTACTTTGATAGCATGCTTATAAAAATGCACGCAGAGAATTTGAAAGCTGCTGTTCTTCCTCACAGAGTCCAGTAAGAATGGTAGTGCCAGTCTGTCAGTGTTACTTGATTACATGAAAATAGTTGTCAACACAAGCAAAGGCTAATTCATCACCTATTACTATGCTTCATCTTGCTTCATCCTTTTTGCAGAACTCAGAGGTGCAAATTAGTATTAATTTGCCATTTAGGTTTTAATTGATTACAGTTTAACTGATATGTCCACATAGGCCTTAAAACATGTAAAATGTCACCTACCAACTGAGCACAAAAATCAGATAGGAAAATACTGGTATTGCCAACGCCTCACCTTTCAGAAACCCACAGGCTCTACCATTTACAGCAGTAACACAGCATCCTTGTTACCACATGTTAGTCAGGGAGTATTTCCATACCTTGTTCTTCCGTTTTACTGTGTCTTGTGCTTTCTCACCCACCTTCCCTACTCACATCTGAACTGCTTCAGCTACTCCAACTCAGAGGCATAGCAGGTCTGTTTTAGGAACAGGAGGAAGGTCTAGCCTAGCCTTAGTGTCACTTTGGTAAGATACAAACATGGATCCAGCTATGGGCAAAGCACTGGAGAACTTGGAAGAGGAAAGGCTGAGCAAGCCCAGAGCAGTTTCAAGCTCTTGTTCACGGAGTATGGACAGACCAGGTACACGAGAGCCAGGTTCACCACAACTGCTCTGCTCACCTCTTCCTACAGCCATGCCTGATCTTACTGTAAACCACAGCATTCCTCATGGCTTCATAAAATAAAACAACAGCTTCTACATATATTTTTTCCCACTCTGACAATAAAATTAATAAAGATTATAATAAGCAAGCTCTCATGTTTAAGTTAAACATACACTTTCTATTTTTAATTAAGTTAAAAATACGTAGATACTACATAAAAATATGCACCATAAAATAAAATCAGACATGCTGCAGATGATACCTTCAAACAGATACCTTGCTATTCAAAATCCTTATGTTTAACCATCAGCCTTTTCAAGTAGTACTCAACATTTAATGCTTCTGTGATATAAATGATGGTCTAAGCATTCAATTTTAGTCAGTGAAGGCCTAATACTGTTACTTGTTTTAGTTATTCAAGTAAATTCTGTAAAAAGTTTCATATGAGGATTTGTTATTCTGATTGGGCTTCCTCTCACTGCAAAGCACTTCATCCACGACAAACTTCAACAAAAAGGAAGAATTTCAGGAAGTTGACTGTTGAAGGAAGTAATCCATTTTAAAATAAGAAAGAACAAAACAAAACAAAAAAAAACCCAAAACAAATTTAAAAGAGAGAAAAACTTGAGAAAGCACTTAGCTTTTCACACGTTAAAAATATCCTTCATCTTCCTTGAATCCATAGGCCCTTAGGGAACTCGTAGAGGAAGTAGCTAAGACACTACCCATCATATTCAAAAAGCTGTGACAGTCCGGTGAAGATCTCACTGAGTGGAAAAGGGGAAATACAACGCCCAGTTTTAAAAAACAGAAATACGGAAGACTGGGGAACTACAGGCCAGTCAATCTCACCTTTTTGCCCACCAAGTTCATGAAGCAGATCCTCCTGGAAAGTATGCTACAGCACGAGGAAAATAAGGAGGGAATTGGTGACAGCCAACATGGCTTCACTAGGACAAATTCTGCCTTTCAAATTTGGTGGCCTTCTATGATTGGATTACAGCAGTGCTGGCTGAGGGGAGAGCAACTGGTATCCTCTACGTGGACTTGAGCAAAGCATTTGACAAGTGTCCTGTACAATATTCTTGTCTCTAAACTGGAGAGACATGGATTTGATGCATGAATCACTCAGTGAATAAGGAATTGATGGGATGTTTGCACTCAAAGAGTTGCAGTCAACAGCTCAATGTCCAAGGGGAGACCAGTGACGAGTGACGTTCCTCAGGGGTTGGCATTGGGACTGGCGTTGTTTAACACCTTTGTCAGGGACATGAACAGTGGGATTGAGTGCACTCTGAGCAAGTCTGTGGATGACACCAGGTGTGGTGTAATCAAGACGCTGGAGGGAAGTCATGTCATTCAAAGAGACCTTGACAGGACAGATGTGGGCCTGTGTGAACCTCATGAAGTTCAACAAGGCAAAGTACAAGGTCCTGCAATCCCAAGCACAGATACAGGCTGGGTGGAAAATGAATTGCAAACAGCCCTGAGGAGAAGGATTCAGGAATGTTGGTTGACAGCAAGCTCAACATGATTTGGCAATGTGCGCTGGCAACCCAGAAAGCCAACGGCATCCTGGGCTGCATCAAAAGATCAGATGGGCTTCATTTATCTAGCAA
>VZRE01008810.1:0-11727 GCA_013396775.1 Cephalopterus ornatus
ACTCGTCTCCCCTTTGCTTGTTAAATTGCTCCGAACATCCTCCGCTGCCCTCAAATGTATGTGTATGTGCGGGGGGGAGGTAAAGAGGAAGGAAGCAGCGCTGACATCTGCTACACACCGAGAGATTTTGCCGCAGACGGTCGGGAACTCTCCTACCTAAATGTGTAGTTGGTCTTGCCTTGCTGAGGACTAAGGTAAGGGTTAGACTCTCTCAAAGAGATGGATAAAATGCAAAAAGTAAGCTGTAGTATCATTGCTCGAGAAGCAATGATATTTCCTGGGGCAGAGGATGCTGGTCTGGGGGAAGGAATAAGTTCGATGCTGGTGTATAACTGTTCTGCTTCAGGAGATTCAGGACTGCTTTTACCCTCCTGTATAGATCAATTTTATGGGGAAGCAGGCAGGGAAGTGACAGAATCAATGAGATAAAAGTGGACTGGGAAATGTAAAGGAAGTACAAACATTACCAGCATAAGTATTATTTTCTGCTTAGTAAGATGCAGGATCAACAATTACTTCTCTAAGCCTCTTTTCCTCCATTATGAGTGTTTAGAATGGGCTGAAAGTTATCTCCATGTATATGTTTCATAATTACAAATATTTTTTAGTTCGTGGGAAGAGACCTGGGTTTTTTTCAGTTTAAAGAAATAGGCTGTTATGTTTCCTCTCTCCTCGCTTTCACTGGAACACAGTATTTTCAGTGAAATGCGGTCTTTAAAATCAAGACAAGGCAAACTTTTAACAACAAAATGTACAATAAAGGCCTTAACAGTTCAAATACACGAAACAATTATTACTGTAAGCAGTGTTACCTGTTTATGAAATCTGCAGAATCAGAATTTTATTCAGTGGGTTTAGTAACTTTTTAATGTTTTGTAGCATACTGAAGTGTTCTGATGTGAAAGAAAAATACACAGAATTTAAATACACAAAATTTATATGTGGTCTGTTTGAAATCTTTTACTCAGAATTCCATAGGCAACCATCATTGTGATACTGATTTTTGCCATGAACTGTTTTCAGCCACCTACTGATTTCAAGAGCCCTGTAGTAGTAGCACTGCAACTACTTTATCTGTATTGTATTGAAAAGAGGCTCTCGGGTAAGATGGAAAACATTTTTCATACCATAAAAAAATGTTTTGCACTGTGACTTTATATCTCCTATTAAAAACTGTAAAAAAAAAATCATTGCAGCGGTTGCAGTTGAATAAAAAGCTGCTTTAAATTTAAATGTCCCCCCTTATCAAAAAAGTGAGAGTCTTGTTTTTTTCTTGGAAAAACTACAGCTTACTGGTCACGTAGCACCATATATTCATAGTAGGTATTAACATCATTTTAAAGAGGAAGCAAAAGTAAGAAGCTTAAAAGTCACAGCAAGACATTAACTAAGCTAGATGATAACTTGATTTCCGCAGTGGACACAATGAATATTTGTTTTTCCAGCTGTTACAGTGGTTATGTAAGCAATTAGTTCAAATATTTTGTTACCCTAATTCGGTACTAATAGTACAATGTTTTGGTTCACTGTCTTGTGCAGATCGCATAGTTTTCCATAGGGCTTATGTTTGCATTAGCTTAAAAGAATGTTCTGAAGTTTTTTTGTTTCCCTGTACATCTGAACTTTGTGTTGATTAATGTGGAATACCTGATTTGGGCCAAGCAGAGGATCACCATAAACAGTGCTTCAGCCATATGCTTCTACTTACAGGGGCCTCCTTGTTACAAACACAAGAAGTTATGTTGGCGTTGCCTTGTTTTGAGTAGATTTCCATTAGTAATGGTTTGACGAGCATTACTTAGCAGGTCAGTCCTTCGCTAATCTGTACCTGTGGACTGTATTCTGCCTATGCTTTTTCTGTGCAAGGAGCCAGTGCTGTTAAGAATTTCAAAACTAATAATAGAGGTGAGGTGAGCCCTACCCCTGTTTGTGCTGCTTTGGGTCCTGCTTCTTCCTGGCTTTTTGTGCATTAAGGCTCAGAGAGTGCTTTGCTGCATGTGGAGCCAATCTACATTGCTCTGCATGTGTCTGGTTTGCTCTTTGCTGCAGTAGTTTCAGGATTGCTGATGTTCTCTCAGAAGACACCATGTTGGTATTTTTTATTATGGCTGATTTAGTAGGGGTTTATTCTTTGGAGATTCTTGGTGCTCTGCCTTTTTAAAAACGATACATAATAATGTTTATGAACGGCATTTTGTATGATAGTGGATGGTGCATTGTGTGTGTTTGTGTAGGTCTGTGTGACTTTTCTATGTAAAATATTAGCCTGGTAAAAGATGATAATGTGAAGTAAGTATGTGGTTTAATGTTTTGTGGCAGGGGGAGGGTTTGCTTTTTTATGTTTGTTTTTGAGTGGGGGATTGATTCTTTCTTGGTGGTTTTGTCTTTGTTTTGTTCTTTTTTTTTTATTTTATGTCTGAGCCACTTGGCCCTGCCTGTACCCCACCTTTTAAAGAGATTCAGATAAATCTTCTCTTAAGAAAATCAGTTTGCTGAAAGGATGATCAACTATGGAAGAATTGTCCCAGGACAAGTATTTTGGGGCATAATTGTTGGTATAGTAAGAAAAAACTGTGCAGCTACAGGTTAGATTCGTTGCTTTTGTCTATTTAAGGTGATGTGTCATGTCTTCTGTTGATTATAAAATTGCAATTAATAATTGGGATTTAGAGCACTCAGGTTTTGGCCTTGTGTTATGTTACATATTCAGAATAGAAAAGGAAAGGAAAAGGAGGACAGACTTGCCACTAATGCAACTCCCATTGCACTCATCTGGAAGGAATTAGCAATGGGATGAGAGAGGCTGGTTTAATTAGACTACTGAAACAAGCTTGTAACTTCTTAAGGCCGGAAAGGACAGTGCAAATATTGTATGATTTTAGCGTAATTTGTCTTTGTTTCTGGCTGTTTTATTGGAATTTCAAGCTGAATCACAGCAGCACCCAGAGCTTTGGGCAAACTGTAGAAGGTGTGTGTAATCCACACTTGTTTTGCTCCTGAGTTCTTTCAGGGGGGTTGGACTAGGTGACCTTGAGAGGTCCCTTCCAACCCAAACCATTCTGTGATTCTTTGCTCACCTCTGTAGCTGAGTTGCCTTATTCTGAGTTGCTGGGTGATGAACACCTTTTTCTTTGTTGGAGTTTTAGCGGTTGCCTTAGAGTTGTGACGGCCTAGGTAGTTTAGAACTTGCCTAGTTGAGAGCATAGTGCTTTATCTGTAGTCAGGCTCGTCTTCCTTCAAGGCTTCCCTGTTTTCTGGGAATCCTGTAGCTTAGAGCTTGCAGTGGCTATTAGGAACTTTACGTAGCATGTCCACTTATGGATAGAGGGGTGCCAACTCCTGGTGGTTGAGTGCTGTGTTCATTTCCTCCTTTTTGAGGGTAACAGTCTTCAATTTCCTCCTTTTTGAGGGTAACAGTCTTCACTTTCTGATACTATACTCTTTAATCAACTGAAGTGTACCTATCTCAAACATCAGTGCCTTTATTTATTATTCATAAACACACATTACAAGATAGTTTTTTGGTTTATCAGCTTCTCTTGTACAACCAATTCTCTCTGTTTTTTAAATGTTGAGTCTTTTAGCTGTAAAACAGGACATATATGAACAAAGTAGCTGAGAAAACTGGCTTTTTTTTTTTTTCTCCTTGAGAGTGAGTATCACAGAATTCACTAGTGTTATCTGAGAAAATACGCTTTTCCTTTTTTGCCTCCATGGTTAATAATTTCCTCCTGTCATGTAGGTAATAATAAAATATACAGAAGTTCCGTTTAACATCACAGGGTCTAAATGGTGTTACTTTTCTTACTGTGCTCACATCGCTTTAAACTGTGTAGTGTTTGATTCCATGTTCCCACATGGCAAATTGTAGTGCATTTCATGCAGGGCGAATGTCTCAGGATGCTATTTGCAGTTTACAGCCCACAGAAATGTCGGGCATTTTTAAGGGTTATTTGTGGGATAGTCAAGGAAAGCTGGATGAATTTTTCCAAAGTCAGCTTGAGATTTGATGACCACACTGTTTTCAGCTTCCTTCATCAGTATGGAAGAAGCAGGGGAGGAATACAGGGCACCTGTCTGATACTGAAAGCTCGAGTATTGGGGGAAGGAAAAAACCCCTTTTGGAGTGGTAGAGAACCAGTGCTGAGATGGTGGCTGGTACATACTTTTTGGTGGCTCAGAGGCAGTTCTTCCACACTGATGGTAAGACTGTTGTGGAAAGCCCGTAGGTTCTTCTCTGCGTACTTTTGGGGTATGTGGCCTGGCTTGAAAATACGGAGAAGTGGGACTCTACCACACCATAGAAACAGTATTTTAAAAATAGCCAAGTGATCACAACATGTGGACACCTTTCACCTTCACTTTGCAGTTTGTCACCATTCTGATGGGTAGCTATAGCAGGATGTTTTGTTAGAGCAGGTCACACAGAGCAATAACTGTTTTTTGCTCCCTTGTTTGTGAATCTGTAACTGAAGCTGTAATAGTATCAAGAAGGTAATTAGTAACATTTTTTTCAGCTCTTCTGAGATACAAAGGGGCAACTTGAAAAAGCTGTCAGAGAGAGATCTTACTGTCCTTACTGTCTGAGAAATGTTCTACTGTGTTATTCTTGTATATTGAGGTTTTTATGTAGGGGGACCAAAGGAAAGTGATAATGAGGGCGGCCTGCTAACTTTTTTGGCAATGTGCAAGCTTTTGATAGGTTTTAAAAGTAAGAGAGATAGAAGTGCTGAGTACATGCACTCCAAAATTAAGGCATGCACTTAACTTTCCTGTCTGCACTTGTGCTTGCACTTGGGCTTTAATTGACTGTTGCTTTGGAATTGTATAGTGCATTGGCCTGGTTAAATTAATAACACTCGTGTACCTTTGTCTTTGCTTCTTAAGTGCTGCTTTTATAATCATAAGACTTCTCAGAACTACAAAAGTGGTGTGTGCTTAAAATATTTTCACTTTTTGTTTCTTGAAAATAGGAGCAACGTTTTTAGTGAAGGAAAAATGTTAATAAAAGACCAATTTAAAACCTTATTACTTGCTTACCTGTCATTAAGATATCTCAAGGAATTGGGTACTACTATGTCTTTGAATATCTGCACTCATATGTCTGTTTAAAGTTCTTGTGTGCAGCATCTCTAAATTTGTTTATGTGTGTGGGTTCCTTGTTTTTGCTGCTGTGGTTCAGAGAATAAAATATCTTGTACTTTCTGTTTTACAAAAGAGATTATTCTGCGATTTGGATCAGTATCAATATCGTCTTTGGTGTTTAGGCACTGATGTGTTTTCACAACATTCCACAACATGCTTCCTCCCTCCCCGCCCCAACTGGTGAAGTATCAAAATCTCCTGCTGCCTTTTTGATATGTTTGAGTCTTTGTGATAAATGTTATTTAGGTTTTTTTCCATTGCTTCCCACCACCCCACTTTGAGGTTAATGCAATGCCTGGTTTCAGCATTTTTTTCTGTCTGAGCCTATCCATTGTAGATACTGTCTAAAGAAACACGCCCCTCATCATAATTACAGTAAATAAGGAAGCTGTGTCAAGGATAGCCTGCCCAGAAAGAAATGCATCACTTGCCAAACTGATGACCTTCATGCATACTTTACCAGTTACTTAGCAATCTTAGAATTTTGCCCCTAATAACATAAAGAGATGCTTAACATCAGGTAGAGGTTTTTCTCTTTTAAATGTAAAGAAGTGAAACAGTTACAACTGCAGTTTTCCTACTGTTTGTATCCATACAACCTCAAACCTACAGAAGAGAGCGTTGTTCGAGAGAGTTACAGGACGGCTTGAGAATTCATGTTGAAACGATGGCCAACTGGCTTGGAGGAGTGCACTGAAAAATCAGATAAGTTTTTTGTAAATCTTATACTTGAGACTTCATAATTGAGATTCCTGTCTGAAATTTCTTTTTTAAAACAGTAAGTGACACAAGACATCTACTTTTAATACCAGCTATCTTCTTGCAACTAAGACATAAGCATGTGTCTTGAGGCTTTGATAGCTACACAAAAGATTTTATAAAATAAGAGCCTTGCATTGAAGGTGTTTTTTGACTGCATACAGGTAGGCAGATGCTTATATAAGAGTGCAAGTGAATTTGTACGCTGGGCAGCACTCCTGTGATTAGTTCTGATACAGAAGGGAAGGTGACATAACAGTGTTACACCAGTGCTGGCTGATACTTGTCAATTTTTTGACTGGAGCCCTCATAACTGTCACAATAAAAAGTATTTATTCCAGTTTAAAAATCTGTAATATTGGATTTAATGTAAAAGTGATTTTTTTTTTCATTTGCCAGTCATCTGTTTGGTGGTGGAAAATTTGGGAAGCAAAACTTCGGAACATGGTTAGTGAAGAGTGTCTTTACTAAGATGTTGCATCTAGTAAAGAGGAGGAACACTGGTAAAGATGCATAAGTGAGAAAATGGAGTTAAAAACCCCCACCAAGCAAGAAAACCTAAAACCTAACCCCCGAGAACAAAAAAAAAAAAAAAGTATTTACCATTATATTTTTTAGTTACATGACTGAATTTTACTGTTAGCACATATCTGAAAGCTTTCTACTATGCATCTCAATGGTGACCTCCATAGGTTTGAGTAAATAAATATAATGAGGAAGTCTCTTCACCGAAATTCTGCCTGAACAGCAATAGCTTATGAATCTGTGTTATTCATTAATAAATTAGTCTGAGTGATACAGTGTTTATGAAAGTTTTCCTAAAAGGAGATATTTCGTTTCTAAATTTACTTGTTTTGTTCTTTGCTATCTGGACTTCTCTAAGCTCACTTTAGTTCAGCTGCTACTTATTGCTGTGGTTTTGGCTACATATCACCATTTACTTAGGTGGTTTCTCCTGCAGCATTACTTTTAAAATTATCTAAAAAAGCATACTTTTAAAATTATCTATTTATTTGTTCGTTTGTTTTCTGACATTCATAGTCTGACATGTAAAATGAAAAAGCACAGATTTTTAATTTTCTTTCAGTTGGAGAAGCGGGTAGTTAACATAATTTTATGCTATTTGTAAGTGATACTGTTAATAACCTTTCAAGTCCTAGACCAAAAGGATGGCAAAATGGTAAAGATGAGCAAGAACAGTTACTTGCCCATATTTGAAATGGCTCCTGTCAGTTAGCACTTGTTTGGTTGAAATGAAGTAACTACATCTCTGTGCCCTATTTGCATAACTATTCATTGTGAAATGAACTACAGCTGTTGATTTAAGACTACAGAATGATTAATAGGAGATACTTTTGCATAGAGGTAAGATGTTTAGAGCAAAACATTATGGCCTTGATTTATGGAAAAATACACAGTAATTGTACGAGTAACAAAGAATAATTAATCTCTTCATGTAAAGCTGTATGGTGAACAACATAGGGATTTTGTTTGGGTTTTTTTAGCTGCATAAAATATTTGTTTCCTGCTTGAAGTGTACATAGACTATAAAGAAATACGTATATTTAAAAATAATTACTTCATAAATATAGAGGACTATCAAGAACAGCTGTTGCCTGGAAATTGCTTCTTTAAAAACAAATTATTAAATCTGTAAGTAATCTTATTCCTTTGTTACCTCGTGAGCATCAGTGAAGTCAGAATTCGGCTTGAGCAACCTCATATCTAGAGAATTTAGAATGTGTTCATCTCTTTCTTTATGCAAACCATATGTGTGTGTCGTGGGTAGACTTTTTTTTCATGAAATACAAAAAAATGAAATGGAAAAAAAATTGCTGTTTTCATAAATGTGGTGTTTGGAGCTCAGTTTTTTAGATTAGCATGTTACCTCAGTGGGATAGGTTTTCCAAAGTTGAAGCTGACCAACAAATTGGATGTCTTCTGTGTTCGAAGAATTGTACCTAGGTCTTGTTCTGAAATTTATAAATGACACTTCCTATACCTTTTCTGAAAATTACCTTTTCAGGCAAAAGTATAGAAGTCTTGAATGGTGACAGCAATGTGACTGTATGAGCTGTGTGACACAGGAGCCTGTTCCTAATACAAGGGTCTGAAGTTCCCAAGCATCATCAATCAGCACTATTCTGAAATCTTCTGGTTATAGCATTTTAAGGTGGGGTAATTAGCACATTGCATATTTGCCATAGTTTCCTGCTGACATTAGTGCTGTTTGTGAATTACTTGTAGTTTCTAGATGTGTCCCTTTATTAATGTTTGAATTTTAGTATGATAATACTTTGATTTTTCCAAATTGCCCTTCATGTCTTGATTGGCAAATTGGGTGATCCTACATCTGCTGATGTTGCTGGGTTTCTTACATGACACTCTGTGTAACAGGATGTTTCTAGAGACAGTGGCTACCTCCTGAAAGTTTAGAGTTTATCAGAAAGGGCCAGGTAACATTTATGAGTTTGGATTCTTGAACAGATCAAAATGATTCAGAGAAGAATCAGAATGTTAATTGAGAAAATAGTCTTAGAATAGGATGATATTTCTCCCTTTCACAAATTTTCTTCTAATGTTAGTTATATTAACTTGCTTGTCGGTTCCATAATACTCAGCGAAGTAGGTGATGAGAATTCTCTTGAGTAGTTTTGAAATCAGATTTGCCTGATCTGCTCTCCAAACAATAAGCGCATGATGTGAGGAAGACACACTGTATGCTTTGTTAAAACAACTAAAAATTGATTGCCCTGAATTTTCTATTTCTAGAATTGATGACAGAAAAGAAGAAAATGGGTTGGAAGAACTGAAGATAATTTTCTAAACCATTACAGTAAACTTATGTTCATGATTCAAATCCAACGTTGGTGTTCTGGGAAGCATTAATTTGATTTGTGTACTGACATGACCAATGTTGTGTATCTGGGAAAGGCTTTTACTGACTTTAGAGCATAAGAACAGTTGTACTGGGTCACTCCAACCTTGGCAGCAGCTGATAATTGTTGCAGAGAAGAGAGCGGAACAGGGCAAATAAATACATAGTCATGCAGTTACAGAGTGTTCCTCAGCCTCCAGCATTTTGACCCTCTGTGTTTTTTGTCTTGTTGTTTCTTTCTCTTTTTTCTTTTAAACATCTAAACTTTGGAAAGTTTTAGAGAAAGTTCTTGAGTTTCACTGTATTCTGGAATATGTGTATTACTATGAAGTGATAATGAAGAAATGTTGTTAGGAGACTATAATCCTAGTTTGGCTTTAGTCATCGTATACAGCAGTTACAATTGTGTATGTAATAGTGCAGAGAGATGGCATTGTGGTGGGGTTTTTTTGGGGGGGTCGCTGGGTATAAGTTTGTAATACAGAAAGACTGTATATATCAAGACTTATTGCTATGATTTTGGCATTAGCAGCATGTCTTTCTGAGAGTTCGGGACCTAACTGCAAACTTAAACTCAGGACTAAATTGAGTAGTTTGTTCTCCATGAATAGACAAGGCTTTTTTTAAATAACAGCAGTTTCTTAAACATGCCTTGGTATGGTATGTAGTCCTAACTGTCATATTATTTAATGTTATTTTCATAATTGGTCTTTGAGGAAGTTTATGCAGGACAATGTTTTTTTGTAATGCTATAAAGCGTTTAAAGAACATTTGTTTCTCAGAAACTATGTGCAATTATTTTTCAAGTCAGCATTGTAACTGTCCTTTGGAACCATCCTTCAGTTTTCTCCTATGCTAGGAAAGCTGTTAACATTTCAAGTACAAAACCTGGGTTTTAGAAGTTTTAGCAGTAAAGCAGTGCTGTTCACAAATCTGGCATGCAAGAACACACAATGGGAATAATTAACATAATACCGAGGTGAGGATGTAAGAATGGCTTTTCTACACGTATAGTCTCAGTTCCTTGGTTAGAAATAGTATTATAAGACAGCATTTTGGAAAGTGATCTGTTTTTGAACTGCTGCTTCAAGCTGAGTGCAACATCAGACTGTTTATTTCCTGCCACCTTTATCTGTTCTTGGGAACATTTAAAAAATCAACCTTTAATTTTCAATATTTTATGCTCATCTGCAAAAGAGAAATCTGGATAGTCACAGTAAGCATCTAAATTTTACTTTCTTGTTTTCAGAAGCACGTATGTGCAAGTCTAGACATACAGAGTTACATATGAAGGATTAGATTCCTAAGTAATGCCAATACGTGACTTCCTACTTGTTTGAATTTCTAGTGATTTCTGGTTCCTACTTTAAAAATGCTGTCTTTTCACTGCTTTCTAGCTGATATGCGTTCTTGTGTATGTGATGGGTAGTAGAAAGAAGAGTAATACCATTATTTTCTTTGCTGACTGCCATGAAAGAGAGGAGGTGTGCTTTTTTTCCGTATTACTGAGCCCCTATCATCTATTCATAACTTTTTTAATTGGTAGTGGTGAAAATGATCTGAGTTCTTAGCTTTTGTTTGCTTTATTTTTCATGAACCTGAGTTACTGGAACTTACCTGTATTGAAAATAAGGTGTGCTTTGTATGGTTAAAGCTATAGGAATCCCATGAAAGCTATAGGAATCAAACTAAATAAATCATATAAATCACTAGGTTCATTCTTCAGAAATCTCACTTTTGGTGACCTACACTTTTCAAGGGATTGTTCTCAATTGTTAAAACTTGATATACAATGTGGATTTTTTCATCTAAAATTTGTAAGACTTATGTGGCAAAACATTACATTATACCAGTGCAAAGTATTTCACACCTCACTTATTATGACATTTGAATAGAATTTTAACTGTGATCGTAGAGAGTATCTATCTGGTTTAGTATTCAATACGTTTTTCAGCATAACTATGTTAACTTGAGACTGCTAACAAACAGTTATTTATGTTTTTACCATATAAACTGAGACATATCTTTAGTCTAAACTTGTGTTACCGTGTTTTTGAAAATCCTTGGTTGACTGTATTCATGCACCAATTTTTTTTTTAATCTGGCAAAGTAGAGTTGATGTGTTAATATAAATAATTTAGGAGTGATCTCTGTGTCATGCGGTTTGCTATTTTTTAATGTAGCTTTCCCTGCTTTCATTGTTCTTAAGTTTTCTGTGCCGTTTCCACCTTTTGAATTAGATGTATGTTAAGAATACTTTCATATCATGAAGATGACATAATTACCCTGATTTTTTTCCCAACAAGTTGATAAGGGTTTATTGTGCCTTCTCATTGATATTTCATTTCATTATTAAAGATCTTGATTAAAAAGTGGTATGACAGACTGATTACTTGTCATATAGTCTTACATAGACATCTTTAAGATACTGATTTCTAATGTTTTACTGCTTTTAATAACTGATAAGCTTTTCAGTGAAAATGGAGAACAGTGCGTTAGTGCTTCTAGTTGATGTGTTTCCTTCAACTTCCTTCATTTTGGCGGCATGTACTTCAACTAAGAGCAGCTTGGCAACATGCAGTGGCATAGCATTTAAACTTTAAAAATCTTTTAATACATGTAGAGGTGTATAGGAGCTCACCAGGATCATCCATTTCTATTGTGATTCTTTCCTTCAGTAAGAGGAAGGTACCTCTTGTGTTCTTAGTCAACGGTGAGATGCTTGAGTGTAGTGAAGTGCAACTTCCTTCTTTAAAGGAAATCTTTAGGTGTATTTAGTCTTTTACTTCAGTTTTTGGCCCTGTGATTCTAGCAGGTGTGACATCAGCTGCTAGTGCAGTCTCTCACTTGAGAGTTTACTTACCGTACATATATTGGCTGCTGTGAACAGCTACTTTTTTAGCATCTACCAAGTGATGCATATGAAATACACACTCCTCAGTTTA
>VZRE01008818.1:0-15460 GCA_013396775.1 Cephalopterus ornatus
AGTTTTCAGCATACTTGAAACCTATGACAGCTTCTTAAAAAGAGGAGATAATGGAAGAGAACACTAACAGAGCCTAGGGAATCATTTCGTATTGCCCTTTAACTTCTTAAGAAAGGCATAGGAACTGTCAAAATCTGTGTTCTGAGCTGAGACCTATAGATATGAACTGTAAGATGAGGGAAAACAAAATCACACTGGATGCATTTGAGTTTAATTGGCACCATTACAGTTTAAGTGATGTGAATTATGTCAAGATAAAACTCTATTTTGGTTATACCACAGAGACAGTGTTGTGGTTTTGATCAAACTTGAAAACCAACTTTATTTCACTTGACATAACTTCACTGCTTTGTCTGTAGAGGCAAAAGCTTATATTTTTTAACTATAGTTAGGTGATTGTGGTCAATCCTAGACTTCTTCAAAACTAGTCCGAAGGGAACTCCCACCCAAAAGTCACACAGGACCCTTGCAGATGTCTGTGATTTCCTGCTGAAGGATTTCCTCCAAGCTTCAGAAAGCCATCAGCATTTCTAGTGTGGATGATTTGACTACTGTGGGCAATTTCACTTCCAAATGGGATGTGGGAGTAATTTGATTCACATCAGTATCACTAGGAAGCCTTCTATTGATTTCAGAACTTAAATTTTGCAGATCCTCATTTGAATACCGGAACTTCAAGCAATCTAGGCCAAACTATTACTGAAAATACAGTTTGACATGAAAGAAGGAACCAGTTTTAAAAATCTGATTCTTAGGACGTTCTACAAAATGTCAAGTACCATTAGTAATGGTTGAGTCAGAATATGTTTGGAAGAGTGATTTAAAATATTTCACCATCCTTCCTTTATATCCTTGTCTCTCTGATGTTCCAGTTTGGAGCTTACTTAACTCTCCCAAACATTCCTTTCCTCTGTGTTTCACCTACATGCTGGATGTTATATTTTTCTATTTCTTACCTTGCTTTATGGCCTCTGTTTATTCATCAGCTATACCAGATTTTGATGTTCAGTTCACTATTTCAAGAATATTGTGGCACTGGAAACAAGTCACCAGTGCTAGATTCTTGTATTGCTATGCTTTCTTCCTCAAAAGCCCCTAGTTTAGCAAAATTGTCTTGATTGGCTTGCACAATTCTGCTTGCTACATATCCCAGTTAGTCTTTTTGTGCTGGATACATGCACAGTGGTGGGGGGGAAAGCTGAAGAAGAGTAGACTTGGGGAACTATTCCCTACCTAAAGTCTTGCCTGCGCAGCAAAATGAGTTCTGTTCCCAGCTGGCACCTCTCACACTTTCAGTCTCTATGATGCTTCTGCAAGGCAAACACTCAGTTGTCTTCTGTCATCTCTCCATTACCCGACAAAACCGATTGAAATGCTCTTGCTACCCCTTGTGGCAGTGCTGCAACATCATGTGTTTGCTCATCCCTGTGCTGGCTGCCTCCTATTGCTGTCTTGGAACTGAGTGTATCACTGAAGTTGGAAGTTAAAAAGAAAATGAAACTGCTGCCCACTGACACACACTGCTTATCTTCCCTAAACCAAACTGTAGGAACATCTCTAGCTACAAGTCTCCTCTTAGTGTGGAAATATTAAAGGCAGAGGAAGAATACACTTCTAGAAGTCAGAAAAAGGTTGTCATAGAGTAGCTGGACAATTTGTAGGTACAGTACATCTTTCCTAAACTTAACAGCAATACCTCAACATTAAGGGGGTCTTACTTTTAACCTCTCTTCCTTCTGCTCCTAATGAACTGCAGAGGAAACTGACTTTTTGGACTAAAACTATCTGAGCAGCTGCCTGCAAGAAGCATATTAATTGTTTCTGTCTCCGTATTTATGTAATTCTTTTATTTGAGTCCCTGCTCTTAAGGACTGTGGCCATATGAAATCCTCATTGTCCCTTCCCTCTTTTCTTTACCCTTCTCTTCCTCTTCTCCCTCTATTTGCCTTACAAGTATTTTTTGCCTTGTAATTCTTACCTGTCTTAAATTTTGTCAATGTTTTTCCAGGTGTTCCTGAAGCAAAAGTTACTTGGTTTAAGAACAAGGTCAAGCTGTTCTCTGCTCACCATCTGATGCTGATAATTGCAAATGTTTCTCTGTCAGATCAGGGGTTATACACCTGCAAGGCAGCCAATCTTCATGGGGAGGTAACTGAAAGCTCCCAGCTGTTGGTTCTTGGTAAGTCCAGGGTATTTTGCACTTGCAGCAATAGTAATGTGGCTACTGGCACATCCAGACAGCAGAACTAATCAGAGGTTGTGGAAAGAGGAAATGGCATGCAGGTAGCCCTGTCCTAAGAAGAGAATCAGACTGCATTTATGCTCTGGGCAGCATCAGCTGAAGCAAGTTGGTGGTAAAAGGAAGATGGATAAGGAGAAAATGTGTAAGCGCAGGGACTGCACCTCCCAGTCCCAAGATATTGAATTTAACTCTTTCAGACTTACTAGCTAAGAACAGCATTTATTAATCATATCTCTTGAAATGAGAGTGATGCCACTTCTTCCCTGTGAAGTGCTCTGCCTCTGCTGAGCAGTCTTTCCATACATCGCTATGTGATACTGACCAATTTCACAACGGGTGCATAAACCCAGTGCACTTTTAAAAAGCACTTCCCAAGTTCAGCGAATGGTGAAGTTTACTTTTTCTTATTTTTCTAAACAACAGACAGAAAGCCCAGCTGGGTGATTTGAAAAGACAATGTCAGCTGTGAAATATGAGTTGAAGTGTTACCTGGTGGTAATTGGATGTGTGGGTGAGGGGTTTCTTTTCCTAGTAACTCATCTTCTGTCATTTCTGCATGCCTGGCAGATGAATGATCCAACCCAACTTTTTAAGTACTTGACCGCATTTGATAGTGGAGTCTCAAATTTTGATCCCTAATCTCTGTTATTGGTACAACACCGTAGAGCACCTGTTACAGTTCTCATCTTTCATGACTAGACTGAGTTTCAAGAGGATGTTTTAAAATGAGATTTCTCAGTTTCACAGAAAATACTAAAATGAAAGTTCACATATTTTTCCTACAAATCCAGACAGACTCTAGAATCTGTCTAAAAAGAAAAAAAAATCTGAAAAAAAAAACCCAGCTGAGTATCCACCTATAAATAAAAACTGCCACGTGATCTGTAGATTCTTTTCTGATCATTATAAACGGCTTAGCTTTTAAAGATGGTAAGTTACTGTAAGTTATGCAAGCTGCTTATGTTTGTAAGCAAATGACATGTTTAGCTCCTTGATGAAATAAAACAGTTCAAGCATCCATGTCCTGTACTTTTCATGCTCAATGCTATCAGCAGTAGAAAATTTCTCTAGTGTGTGCCATGATCTAATTGAAACAGGATGAAGCCACCATTTATTTAAATTAAATATCCGATCATTTTCATGACAAACAGAATTGGGAATGATAGGCATTACAGTCAATTTTTAAAATAGCATTATGGTTAGTAAATCCTGCAGTTTGCAGCATAGACTGATCCTCTTGAGCTCTGAACTCTTAGTCCTTTGGAGCTCTGCCTAAGCATACCATAGGATTTGGCAGGGTTATTACCATATTTAATCAGGGCTTGATCCAGGTTGTAGCAGACACTGGAAAGTTTTTTACTAATTACCACAAACATTAAATTTGGCTTCTGTGCTGTGTAAATTGGCTCTTTCTTCCAAGCTGCTGTATCTCCTGATACCATATAACTTCTTCGCTTATGAAGAGGGTCAACCAGAATGCTATGGTAGCCTTCAGAGAGAATTTATTTTAGTTTTTGGTATATTGACCCAGATTTTATTTTAATCCTTTTCCCAGTGCCTTACCTAACATGAGGCAAAGCACTTTCGGTAGTTGCCCAAAGTTGCTAAATCTGTCCCTCTGAAGTGGTTATGTTGCAGTGCAGCAAATAATGCAGCAATAGTTGTTGGTGAGGTTTTTTTCTTGTCCCTGAGATGTTTTCTGCTGTGGTGTTGCTTGTCACTTCAGTCTCCCAATCTGTTACCAGAGCCTCCACGACCTCTTCCTTATCTAGAAGACTTGACAGCAGTGCTTTCCAGTGCTGGGCCCAGCACTCATTTGGTGCTGACCTCTCCTTCAGGAACAAAACTGACTGTCAGTCCAGGGAGCTCTGCTCTTATAGGTAAGTCAAGTGCTTTCAGATTTTTTTAGATTGTTTAGAGTTTATATTACAGTTATGCATCTGGTTATCCATTACAGTTTAGGATACTGTTATTCAGCCATGAGCACTGGGACAGAAGACATCAACTGTGTATTTTCAGTCATAATCACTGCCAAATACCTCTTAGAACTCGGAAACTCATTTTAAAAAAAGGATGTTCCTCTGTTAGTCCAAAACTGTGTGCTGAATAAGGTCACCATTGTAGTGCCCCCTAAGAAGCAGTCCCTGCTCTGGTGGGCTGGGAATCTCATTCAGTGCAAAGATGTCGCAAACTGGTGTGCCCGTTGATGTAAAAGAAGAAACACTGGTTGTTCTGTTTTAATTTTTCTTCTGCATTTGGGTAGTTATCTTTCCATATGTCTGCTACTTATATTGTATATCCTTCTTCTTCAGAGCCTTTTCCCGAGTTTTGCCTATCCCTCTAGACATGTTTTGATCTTGCAAGCTCTCTGTTTCAGTCTGGTCATTTCATTCCTCTTCATTATATCACACAATCAATGTTTGCACAAAACCTGATAAGGAAATCATTCCCAATGAAATGCTTTTCTTCTTTTTGTCATTTTCTGCCTTCCATATCCTTTATCCTCTTTACACTTCAGGTTCTCTTATATGCTGTAAAGCCTTTCAGATCTGGGCGTGTGATTTGTTTGCAGAGAGAATCTCATCCTTTTCTAAAGCTCAGAGTATGTTTATTTTATGATTTCTCACACTGATCTTGAGCCTCTATTAACTGTCAGGCTCAGATAGCCAAATAGCTTATCTAATGACCTTGTTAACTGCATATGGTGAAAACTTGTCAGAAAACACAGAACAGTGTTTCAGAACAATCATATCTCTTTCTAGAGGTAAGGATCTGAAACTTTTAACAAAGGATCTGCAGATGTCCTGAGTATTTATAGATTTGTGTACTTTCCAAAGCATTCTTTCCTTACATTAATTAGCAATTTTAAGATTTTGTTTTCACAATGGAGATTTTCTATTTATGTTTTCAGTTTTGTATGGTTTACTTTTCCCAAATGCTGACTTCTGCATACATTTGCAATGGCTTTCAGCATGCAGCTCTGGATTACATTTCTGCTTGTACAAAAACTGCACTGAAATAGTCCTCAGTGGAGGAAATATCTTAAGGTATTATTAGCATTGAATAAATCATTTTGAATATGATTTTATTGTACTCACTGATGTAAGACTGGGTCATACTCCTGTTTCATCCATTTCCTCTCAGATTTCCAAAATGAGGTCTTTAGCAGTTGTGGGGGGTTTTTTATTGTTTAAAAGCAATAATTGAACCACAAGGGCTGTTCTGCACTGCCTGTATAGAAGCACTTCCAGATCAATTTCATTTGGCCATGTTGCCCTGTACCCTGCTGTTCCACTTCAGGGTCAAGGAAACTCCATGAACTGTAATAGCAAAAGAGCAAGCTAGTTTCATTCTTGAGGCCATTCCTTCAACTTCACTGGAGTTTTACTGATCTGAATTTGAGGCCTGTTATTATTAAAACCTGGGAAAACCTTCCAAGAGATTTTTTTTTCTAGGGAAAAATCAGCGTGGAATGGGCTATCCAGTCGACTAGAAAGCTGTCAATTTCCATCATTTGTTCTACATTCTCTGGATGTCCCATTTAAGAACTTCAGGTATATAAATTATTGTGTATAAGGTCTGTGCTACTGCTGACAAGCACTGGTATCTCTTGGGACTCAAAAGGCATTGAGTTAGACGTGTTATTTAGAAATCTAAGGATATGAGGATTTGTTGAGTAGAGAAGGAAAACAGGACATGTGCAAAAGAACAGAGTGAAATGTGAAGAAAAGGAGTAACAAGTAAGCTTTGGATAAACATTATGTTTAAAAGTAGTTAAAAGACAACAAAGGTGAAAAATTATGTTAGAAACCTGGATAAATTCATGTATGGTTTGCCAGGGTTTAACTAAAAGGGGCATCAAAACTTCACTAAACACTGGTTTCATGCTTTGGGGAAAAAAACCCAAACAGAAAATATTAGCGGAGCAACAGAAGATTAAAGCTGCAAACAAGAACTTTTTTGGAAATTAGTGCTGTATAAAATGTAACAACAATTGACAACCTGAGTTGAAAGGAGAGAACTGGAACTTCAGATTATCATACATGCTGTACACTGTCTTTTGCAAAGTGGAACTGTGCAATGATTCCACCATCATTTCAACTATTTGAAATTATTAACTTGGTCTCTGGAGTCATCACCTCTGGGTTTCTTCTACTTAAATTTCAGGGGGTTTGCAGAAGATAAAGGGTAATAACATAGATATCTGGTTTGGAGGTCTTCCTTCTCATTGTCAAGGGTCATTCAGCAGTCATTTGTGTACCTCCGCTATAGAAGTAGAGGAAAATATCTGTTAAAATACCTGTGCCCTGCCCAATGGAGTCAGCAACCCTCCCATTAAGATCTAATGTTATATACCTTTTTTGCATGAGTTTACTGGAACATTTTTGTCTTGTGTACTTCTTTTGCTTCTAAAGGGTTGAGATTTCAGTACTTTCTATGCTCAACTAGTCATCCAAATAGAGAGCATGATGTAGATACTGGCTTACACAGATTGATGCTTACCCTGCTCTTTCACAAATGTTGGAAGTATGTGTAGAGTACTGCAGTCTTCCTTAGTCCTCACATTCATTGGCAGCTTGAGTAGTAGACTGTGTTATCTGCAGATCACATATCCTGTCCTGAAGGACAAGACTGTCCTCAAGGCAGAAGCTAGAACACCCATGGGGAGCTTGGGAATATTTCTGGGATTTACAGTAGCGCAAACTGATAATCAGTGATGAGCCACGGACTGTCGTGCACCTTCTGATTCTTGGTTCACGGCAGACACACAAGAAGACTTTACAGTACACATAATATAAAACACGCTAAATTTCTGAAGTGACACCAATTTATATTTTGGAAGATTTTCACATTAGATCTTAATCTTATTAAGGTTTATGACTTTGGGACTTTTTCAGTTTTGAATAGTTTTTCTGAATGTTGGCAATGAGAGTGTTATAAGAAACACTGCTCTTTTCCTTCCAGAGGAATTCTTCTGTTTGTCACCGGATAAGAATTTTGGAGTTTTAACAATATTCACAGTCATTTGACTTCTGTCAATTCTGATTACTTCGTGGTGTTATCTCTCAGAATTTAAGGAACATCCTGAGCTCACTACTGTTTTCAGTAGTTTATCTATGCTACAGATATCACTGATTTTTTTTGCATAGCTCACTGGACACATTCCCATAAGTCTTCAGCTTTGTAAATGTTAATTTTGGCAAAACCAAGGTGTTCCTGACTTTTAATACTCCTGCAGAAAAGGCTTATGGTCTATCAAGAATACTTGTTTTCATTTGGGTTCAAGCTTGTTTTTTCTTGTATTTGAATATATTTCAGTGAGAAAGTCTGAGGATCTTAGAAATCCTGGTGAGGATTCACTACATGTTCTCAAATATATTCTGATATTATTGCAGATTTCATCAGACGTGGCGAAAGACACAAAATATGATATAAAACTGTCTCATTATCTTAGCACTAAAGAATACTGAATGTGTTACAATTGTGTTGCACAGTGAAAGCTGAAGCTTTAATGACTTTGACATCTATACATGAAATAAATTTAAGTGAGGATTCTTGCAGGAACATGGGAATAAAGTTCAGAAATGAATGCTTCTAGGAATATGGAAGTGTAGAACTCACTATAAATATTGGAGTGAAATAAAGAAGATTGAAAGAGAATGTTATTCTAAGGAATCTGAAAATGTGAGTAGACTCATGGGGAAAAGCTCATTATTTGGAGGCTGGTTCCCATCCCTTTCATCTCTTGGACTGCATATTCTTCAGTTTGCTTACTGTGAACCTGCTGTCATCCCCAACTTAGGACTCTGAATTTTTACTTTTCCAAGCTAGGCTACATCTATCCAATTTTGTGTATTTGGGGGAAAAAAAGTCCTTATTTGTAGGAGATACTGGAAATTACTGTAAAGTCAGATGGTAAAGTGTACATTTTTATGACCAGAAAAGTACAGTCTGTTGTAGAAAAAGGAAATACTGCTGCTCCCTAGTTCGCCCTGATTACTTCCATATCAAATTTACTCACTTCACAAATCAGAACATGATTTTACTGTCAGCACAGCAAAGATAGTCCTAGAAAGCAGATTTCTTTCTGGTTTTATACATTATCTCAAATTACAACAGAGTTAGAGCAGCCTAGCTGGCAATTTCCCTACTGCTTCAGAAGATGAAG
Organism: Cephalopterus ornatus; assembly: GCA_013396775.1. Taxonomy (NCBI): domain Eukaryota; kingdom Metazoa; phylum Chordata; class Aves; order Passeriformes; family Cotingidae; genus Cephalopterus; species Cephalopterus ornatus. The sequence continues at coordinate 8,412 of VZRE01008818.1, forward strand.
AGCTGGACTACAAATTTTTGTTCTGCAAACATCAGTGTTTGCAAAGCAGCTGTTTTTAAGACAAAATGGTAACAAAAACTTTTCACTGAAAAGATATAAAGGATTTCCTCTTACCAAAACCAGTATTTCCCTCTTGTATTTCTTTTACGGGCAATAGTATATTCCACTCATTTTCTAGTAGATACACTAGGATGCCCAGAAGATCCCCCAGAAAGCAGAATGGAAAAATATAATTATGGTAGCTGCCTTGCTTGGAACCACCTTGCCAGCCTTCTGAGTTTGAATAAATTACTTACTCTGAAAGGTCCCACTGCTTTTAGAGCCAAGGCCTTAAGTTCAGGGAGGGGTCAGTCTTATTTTATTATTTCAGTGGGGAACACTTCAAGCCTGTGGGTAGTATTTGCCCGCCTTTAGATTTAAGAGTTATCTGGGTGTGACACTCAACAGAAAATTTAAACTAGAAGTTTTTGAATGTTCTCTGTTGCATTATAGTGAGTCTGATGTACACTTGACTACTTTAGGAGAAGAAAGTCTCTATTAATGGACAGACTGATGTCAGGATCAAACTCTTTCAGCAGAACCAGAAAATGCTGTAATTGCTTGCTAAGTATCTTGCTTTTGAGCCATAACATCTGGCTCATAAGACTGAAACTTGTGCAAAATCAGTGTGAAAAGCAGTAAGTGACCCAGATGAAAACAACTGATTTCACCAGTACAAATTTCTTGCAATATTTGGTGATATTCTCAAGAACAAAAGTCCTTCTTCTTGAAATGTAAGACGTTTTCCTTTACACCCTTTTGCCCTTCCCATCTCTACCATGAGCCTGCTTTAAATTTTCTTAAGTTTGATAATAAATGCTGCATTAAAGTTGGAAGCAGAAATGCAAAATAATTTACAATCTGCACAGAGTCATCAAAGAGAAAACTCATGAGTAATTATGGTTAAACTGGTGCCTGTGCTCCCCTAAGGAAGCAGGTGCACAAACTGTGCAGTAGGAATCAGAGAAAATCATGACTATCTGAGAAGTTGTTTTGCACAATGTCTTTTTTTTCTCCTCATTTTCTGTAATAAATTGGCCATCATGTTTGAAAAGTAGTTCTAATGTTAAAGAATATTTTTAGCAACTTTTAGCAATGTTACTTCCAGTGTGATGGGAATAAAGCACGAGCTGCATTCATAGGCTAATCTGTCTTTTTAATTTTATCCGTTCCCTTCCATTTTTATCTCAGTGAAAAATCTGCCTTGTCACAATATTTATGAGAATTCTCAGCTAGGTGACGTTTCTGTAAAGATTAGAATTAAAATTAATATAAAAAGTATTCCATTATCATTGCAATCAATTCCCCAATCTGATGCTATTACATTGATTGCATCCTAAATATTGTATAAAGTTCATACAGCATTGCAGCATCTTCCTTCTACAGCAGACTACACCACAGCATTGCATTGAAATGTGTGGCTTTTCTTTTACAAGTCCTGTGTACTGGTACATTTTGATTTAAAAAGTACATGATGATGCCTCCGCTTGGTCAAACATTTTGACTACACTGATACAGTGGGTTTTATTCAGGCAATCAGACATTAGCCCAGCCACTGCCAATCTCTGAAAGCAAAGTCAAAAGAGTGACAACCTCTAGGCAATCTGCTGCCTTCGCTTTTTTCCTGCATGCTGCTTGGTGCCATGAATGATCTAATCTGAAAACCACTGATCTACAGCAGTGGTCCAGGCTATTTCCATATAAAACAAAATCACTGGCCTCTGGGGCAATATCTGTTGAACTGTGAGTTTGCTGTAAAAGTTGTGGCCCTCAAACTTGTGTCTCTAAGCTTTATCAGGATCACTGACCTAGATTCTGTTCTAAAATAGATGTAAGTGATGCAGAGCTCCACTGAAGAAAATTTTGGTGGATATAAAGGGGTATCAGACTTGCCAGAGCTGTCCAATCTGGAAACCTGTCATTCTGCCAGGTCCTTCACATAAAAGATCTTTTGAATTCTTGCACAACATAAGCTTTTTTCTTAGAGTAAGTGTAAAGGGAGTTTCAAACTGTGGAATTTCTGATCTGTTGACTAAAAGACATCTGTTACAAGTTTTGAAGCAAGCTCTCCCTCCATAATGGTCCTCAAACCTCTCCCAAACACCTACAGCGCTTTGTTAACAGGACAGAAGTTTAAAGCCTCTCTGGAGCAAGCAGCACTGGCCTTCCCACATCTGTCTTCCCTCCATCTCCTCTCCTCTGCATTTGTTATTTTCCTAGTGCTGCAGGAAGTTACCTGAGATGCTGTTTCAGAATATAGTAAGTTTATACGGCTTAAAAAATACAGAAAAGCATCTACAGCAGCACTGACCTTTGCAACCTGGTAATTGTGTTATATGCCAGCTCTTGCTCTGTCTTTCGTTGAACTCCTTGTGCAGTAGTGTTGTTCAGTGCTTGCTCTACATGCCTCATTTGAGTGTTATTTTTCTCCCATAAATGTACTTGTGGAGTTAACCTGGCACTGTAGCAATGGTAGGATATAAGTTTATAGTTAAGGTTTCTCCTCTTCTGTCTTTGTCATGCACTGCATAAACCTATCAGAGTTAGCTTCAGTGGTCATTTGAGCATGCTGTCTCCATTCCTGTAGGCTTTGGTTTCGTGATTTGCCACTGCTGATTGTACTCAGCCCAGTCCTTGTTAGTACATGATTGTTGCTGTATAGGATTCTGTTGCCAGACGAACTTCTAGCAAATAGTATTACTACCAGAGCTTGAAAATTGCCTTGCTTTTTAATGGGCCCACCACGTGGTTGTGTATTTGGGAACACCTTTTACAACCACCATGGGGCAGGGAACAAGCCTGACTCAGTTTTTGTTGAATACCATGTATATTTACAATGCTATGTAAGTGATATCTAATAACAACAACATGTGTGGCATTGGTTTAGGTGTTTTGAGAACTGTTAAAAACCATGCCATGTATTTAGTATAGTGAGTTTCAACTGCATCTTTGGTGCCATAAATAGTTATTTAAATGCCTTTTTTTTTTTAAATTCTTCTGTTATCAGCTGAATTGGCCTTTTCCTTGTCTAGCCTAAATTCATGTTATTTGACCTCCATTAAAAATTATGAATAAAGGTTATACTTACGCTAACATTAATTCTTTCTTTTGGGGTTTTTCAGGTCACATTACCTTTTATAAATTTTATTTCATTCAATGCGTGAAAGCACTGAGAACTAATTTGCATAGAAGCCTGAGTTAAGTGTCTGTTTAAATTTGCACTTTGTAGTATATTGAAAGGTCTTTTTCACGAGACAAATTTATCAAGACATGTCTCTTAGTTTTGCCTCTTCAGCAAAAACAGGCTTTACACACATGTGACTTTCAGACAGGATTTTACCTACCTTCATTTGGTTTGATTGCATTTTAAAAGTTGAATACATCCTGTCAAAGTTTCATCCTTGTGTTAGATACAGGATGGAATTGAAGTTAATTTCGTTAAGTTTTACATGCATTTCTCATTTCAGTCATCTAAGGAGAAAATCAAGTATGACAGGAATTTGGGGAAGTATTTTTCCCTGCCAGTGATTTCACCTGCATAGTGTGAACACAGTAGCGCAGTGTCAGTGATAACACAGCAGTACAAGCACCAAGCTTGTATCTATTCAGATTGATCTGTGGCTTATCTACATTTTGTTCTGAGCATTTTGTTCTTCATTTCATTCTTAATCTGGTTTCTGTTTTGAAAGTATACTTTACCACCTTGAATGCAGAAGCTAGAGTGGAAATACTGTCATATTTCAAGTCCTGTAGCTGCATTAAATCTATTGCTTTAACACCATGTATTGCAGTCTACAACACTTTTCTGTCAGAGTTCAGTGTAATATACACAGAAACCCAGAATAATTTTTTTAGCTTGCTTCATTTCAGTTTTAAGGTAATTAACAATACTGCTGCCGAAACCCCTTCTTTCCATCTTTGCCAGGCACTTCAGACAGTAGTCAGTGATCATCTTTCATCTCCCATTTTTATGTTTGGATAGGTATATGTCTGTGACTTGCAGAGGCAGGGACATAAGCCTTCTGGCTTGTAAGTCTAGCTGAAGTTTTCTGTGAACTTTCTGTCCTACATTTATGATACTTTGTGATGTCCTGATACATGCAGTCCCTAACCAATCAGTATGCTTACTTCTTGTCAAATTGACTTCTTGTCAATTCAAAATATTTTGAATCAGTGCAGCACAAGCACTTGTCTATTTTGCGAAGAGTGATCACTGATGAATAGCAAGGGTGTAAAACTGAACTACAAGCATATAGTTGAACATTAATACCAATGGATTCCAACTGTATACCACAGTGTGTGTTTACAACTAGGCCATGTTACCCAGACCCACCTCTACCTATTTAAGAAATAATTTCCAAAATGAAAATGTTGGCCTGAGGCTAAGGCAGCAAGAGTCTGATGTCCAGCTGGCACATGGTTTGGCCTAAGGTAAGACAAAACACACCTTCACTTTTCTTGATTAGCTGCTGGGAGAATGAGAAAGAGAAGTTTACCTCCCACAGCACAGCAGCTTCAGGAATGCAGCTGGAAAGCTAAATAGTTTGTTGAGGTCAGACTGCAGGACAAGTCTGGCTGCCCCTTTAGCTAATATTTTATATATACATTTTGGAAGAAGAAATAATACATAAAGCAAGTAAAATAGTCAATACTAGGAAGATTATATAGGTTTTCCTGACACTAATTTTTTAAAAGAAAAACAGCATGAATTAGGACCATTTGCATGCTGAAGTCAATTTCAGTTCCTCTGTGTGTAACATCAAACTGACCTTTCTGCTGTCTTCATTTACACTATTGCAGAATGTTTGCAAATGCAGACAGTAAAACTGAGCTCACAGCTTTGTTCGTTGTCATGACTATATGCTGACCTGTGGAAATCGTTACAATTATCTTAAAAGACCAGTAACTATAAAAATTAGAATACGGTAGGCAAAAGCCACAGAGCCACTTATTGTTGTTTCTCCATTTCCTGTATATTTGTCTGGTTTCCATTGTTTTTAGACAAACTTAAACTTATGAGGCTAAAATCTTTCATGTCATATTTACCTTAGAATGAGTATTCTGGAAATTGCATGAGTTATTTTTTCAGCACAAGAGTGGGAAAAACACAAAAAAAATGAAACATAGCAGAAATAAAAAACTTACAAAAACAGGAAAAAGGACTGAGCAACACAGAATCCTATGCCTTTGTAGCCAGGATATGAGTGCTGGGTAGAGATAACTGCCAAGGATAAAACTGCATTAGACCTTGCCAAGGAAATTAAAACAAATAGCAGAGTCTTCACCCCTATAAATAAAAATTTTAAAAAAGGGAAGAGGTGAGACCACTGTGACCAGTTTGCACTCTCATTCTGCCTTCTTCTTTTCTTTTTTCCTTATTTTTAAACATTTATCTGTATTAACTAGATCTTTTCCAGTACAACTTTGTCATTGCAACTGCAGAGTCTACTATGTGTGTCAATCTTCTGCTGGGGAGCCCTTGCTCTCTGTAACACCAGTTTCACAGAGTGAATGAGCCCCAAAGGGCAGCTGTAGTCAGCCCACACCCTTCTCCAGTGCAGATCCAGGCAGAGTTTGACAGCAACAGGGGACACAGCAAAGACTCATGTAGCTGATGCACCAGTGAGAACACCAATATTTATAATCCTAAGTGGCAGATGGTTTCTCCCCAGGGCCTGGATCTGCCTCTCAGTGTGACAATGGCTGCTGCACGCCATGGGTCACCACTGGCACTTTCCATCTTGTGTGAGATCTTCTGCTTTATAAGAAAGAAAATAAATTCTCATGGGCAAGGCAGCATCTTCTATCATAGGAACAGCGTAATTAGAGGTATGATTAATGGCAGAAGGCACACAAGTAAAGACTACAGTAGACCAGTCCCTAATTTTAGTTTAGAAGTGTGACCAAAGTCAAAAGGAGGGTAGCAAGGGTTTCTAAACAAACTAGAGTGTTCCTCAAGTCTCAAGGATTTGGTCTTGATGATGGTTGGAAATCAAAGTCTTCACCTTCCTGGGTAAATTAATGGCTGTGGTATTTTTATTCTTGCAGTAACAGGCACCTCAGTAAGATACAGACAATGCTTAAGGAAAGAAATGTGTATTTAAATAAAATCTTCATTGCAGCAACTTTCAGTCATTTTATCTCTCCTATAGGAACAATACTTGCTTAGTGTATGTTAGTTAAGATTCTCCTCTGGTGGACAGACAAGAATGAAAGCAAGAGCAGTAACAAAAATGTCACATTGCAGTGTCTGTTCATTGTGTAATGGAGTTACATAGACTTCATATTCACAACCTTATTTGTCTCAATGGTTAATAGCTAATAATCTACTTACATGGAAATGACAGCTGATGGAATAATTCTTTAATCTTACAACAGTCTTTGGTTTTAGTGTTTTAAATTTGTACTCTTTATTTTTTTATCCCATTCCCTTTGAATAGTACTAGTGATTGTTCACGTTATATTTGTTTATATAGTACACTTCTTTCAGAAGGGATTTTGTATACCATAGAGTCATTCATTCAAATACATAGTAACGTAAGCAAACAGTATAAAGCCTCAGCATAACAAAATAACAATCAGTATAGATTGCATTCGCAGAAACTTAGACAGGACTTTCATGTGTCAGAGACAGGCACAGGAATGCAGGGTCAGCCTAAGCCACAAGCAGTCCAATACATGCTGTCCCTCACATATGGTGTTTCTGGCTCCCCACCGCTGCAATTGGTGTGGATGTGCTGCACCATGGAAATCACCTAGTTCTTTTTTTTTTTTCCCCAGGAAATAGGTAAGGCAACTTAGCCACCTTTCCCAAGTTATGCCAGTCTCATAAATTCTCTGCAGTTTGTCGTGAAACTGGCTGTGTTGGTTTAAAGGTAAACTAGCAGGAGAAATTAACCCAACTCAAAGAGATTATAAGTCAGAATTACAATTTAATGAAAATAATACAATAAATACAATTTTGCAGACAGTTGGTGCCCCAGTGTTGTGGGTTAAAAACCCAACTGTCT
>VZRE01008821.1:0-28495 GCA_013396775.1 Cephalopterus ornatus
GATTTCTAGGAAGGTCATTCAGAGATCTGTCCTGAGAGTCAATGAGTCAGAAGTGGCAGGGAATGTGGGAAAAAATAGGCGAATTCGGGGCAAATTCTCTGCTCCAATGGTCTGGAAGTTCACCCCTGAACAACAACAAGGACCCTGTTAAAGTGACAGAATATTTGCAAGGAAATGCTGGGGCAACTCCAGAAAGAAGCAATTTATTGCAGTGTGCTGGGCCCTGGCTACTTATTCATGGTCACTAGACAGCACCCTCAGGGGGAGGAGGAGGAAAGCAGACCAACAGGTACCATGTCCACTCAAACTGCTGCTGAGCCAGAGGAACAACTTATGCCAGTAGAGTCATTCCTATACAGAATAAGAAGTCCAAGACAAAAAGCAGGGCCCTTGTAACAGGAGGAAGAGGCAGGGCTAGAGATAATCACCAGTTAGTGGAGAGGAAGAACAACCACAGCAGGAAATTCTTCAAGGATAAACGCCACTCCAGTTTCTAGTGGGGAAGTCCTCTAGCAGAATAAAAGGGCTGATGTTACTTCTGATCCTCCTGAAGGGACTTCCCAGTCATATTTACAGGAAGTGACCAACAAGTACTATGACCAGAACTAAAAGGGTCCTGCCTCCAGCCAGGTAGAGGAAAGGGACGTTGGATCTATTGGATCATGTGGCTCCAATGGCCTGGCACATTAGACCCACAGGGGTATGAGGCTTTTGTTGGACACCAGCATGCAACGTACCCTGACGCCATCAAGATATGCAGGGGCAGAATCCATCTCTATTTCTGGGGTGATATGAGAACCCCACAGCTGACTGTACTGGAGGTTGAAGTGAGCCTGACTAAGCTGGTTTACTCCAGCAGAGACATGTTAACACCTATGTATGCACTCTGTCTGCTAGTGGAGTAAGGGGGTAAGGAAGAGAGAGAAACACTGTCAAAACCACAGGGTAAATTCAACAGAGCTTTCATGGAAATTACTGCAGATTATAACAATCCTTAGGAGAGCCTGAAACACAATATGGAAAGAAAGATTTATCTGCAGTAGTTTTAAATTAACTAATGCAGTGTGATTAAGTCTGAAAAAAAAATAGAAGCAAGTCCACAAAGGGCTTTGTTATCTGACTGAGATGCAAAAATAGTTCTCACATGTGGTTCAGATAGAAAAGGACAGCAAAGGCTCAGTGGGAGATCCATGCAAAAAATCACAGACAGCATTTCTGAGAAGAAAAGAAAGGTAATTCTGTGGCTGGGGTGAAGATAATTATTTGCTTCTGTGAGAAAGCCAAGTACTAAACACTAAAGACAGCACCTTGAGTCAGTCTACGTACAACTTAAGAGACATACACAGGTGCAGATGTGCAACTAACTGGACTAACCACAAGACTTCAAGTAAAGGCTTGCACTACTGTACACTAACAGCATTACTCAGTCACCACACCACAGGCCTTCTAGAAAACAGTCACTATCTTTTAAACACCTACTTTCTGATGCTTAGTTTTCTTCTCAGAATCAACCCACACCTCCTGGGTGCCTGCCCAAGGAAAGGCAGTTCCAGGCATTGTGAGACGTTGGATTATTTTATTTATTGGCTCGGACCAACTCAAGTGTATCTCTGTGGGGGAAGGGACAGGCTGAATTCCACGAAGGTGAGGTGATGCCCTGTTATACACCCCAACCTCTTCAGGCCTTATTGGGCAGCCCCAGAGCAGCTGTCAGTCACTGGCACACTGGGGCACTCCCCCACATCACAGCCCTGAGTCCCTAATCCAGCCCCAGACTGGCTGCTACAGTGGATGTCCCACCTGGGGGGGGTGTCCCACAGTGGGCCAGACCACATAGAACCAACACCATTTGGCCATCACCTGGTCATGGCCCTGACATCTTCTAGACTCCTGATAGCTGGATCTACACTGGATCTGGGGTGGTAACTATAATTCTCTCTTTTCTCTTTCTTTACTTCTTCTTCTCTTAATCTCCTTTATTGGTATTTGGGTAACTTACAGCTGTATGGGTTGGATTTTGCTAAGTTACATGGGTTAGCATGTGCTAAGTCAATGCTTTGTGGAATCCTTTTTTTTGTTGAATGTTGCCCTTTAAAGGGTTGCCAAGTTCCCTTATTTTCTAAAGTTTGCCAGTGAAAGTGTGTTATTTGACCTCCTCAGAAACATGTGCAGCATCTTGTCCTGTGCGCTCTTTAAGGCGTTTAAAAGAACTGAAGGCTCCTTCTAATAGACCTAGTGAGTAGACTTTTGGAGCCTCTTATATTTTTGAAATAAAACCCCTTCAATGAGCTTGTACCTCGAACCTGGGGTCTTACAGGCACCCCTGTAGGTACACTTACCTCTTGCTTTTGACTCCGAGGAGGAGGGGATGTCCTCAGAGGTCAGGATTTGGGGAAGGCACATGGGAGCGCCAACCCCCTGCCCCAAGTAGGAAGCAGGTGGGTAGTAGGAACACATGCGGTACTGGGAGCTGACAGTGTGGTGTCTCTCCATGCCCTTCACCTGTTGAGAGAGAGAAATACAACAGCAGCCTGTGAAAGCCAAGCCCCAGCAGCACAAGGGCACCCCGCTGACCCACATGCACATGGCTTTGAAGGAGGTCATGGTGGGTGGATGGTAAGTAAAACCCTGACATGCTGGCCTTGGGTTTTTACTTTGGTGGGTTCACAGTGTGCCCAAACTGATCAGCTACAGGGGAGCTGGCATGGCACGGGATGTGACCTATCAGCAGCAGCACACCTATGGCTGTTTAGCGTTACCACACATGAAGCTGCACACAAGCATGTACCCTTCACCACAAGCAGGTACCCCTCTTACAGCACAGACAACAAATGTTCCAGACCCCTTCAACTGCATGCACCTAGCCACTGTCAGAGGTGAAGTCTTCATCCAGCTCCTATACCTCCCCAGAGTAACCCACCTCAGACTGGTGGTAACTGTTCTACCAGAGACCTACAAGGTGGCTAAGGAGGACAGCCCTACTGACTGTCTTACACAGAACATGCTCCATGGCATCTGAGCAGTGACACACACAGACAAACACACTATTTTTGTTACAACACTGGGAGATGTGAAAAATATTTTCCTGAGTTACCCAGAGAAAGCAAGCTGTGGACAGACTACATGGAAAGACTGTAGTGGAGCCACAGCTGGGCGCCAGCCAGCAGGTCTGCCATGTCCACCAGACAACCCCTTCTCCCTCCTGCAGACCGCAGCAAATTGGCAACACTCACAAATCAAAGTTTATCATACTCTAATGCCCTGAAATCATCCAAACTGATCAACAAGAACAGGAATGCTTTTCTGTGTTTTATGGAAAAACTACCAACTACTGTTATTTGTTGCAAAGCCCTACAATGCAACATGGCCTTGGTACTCCAAAAAACACAGCCAAAGACTTCACAAGGTTAACATTTTCAACAGGAAAGGTAACTAGCCGGTCTCCCTAAGTATGCTGGGCAGTTAAGAAGATAGATGGCTTACTAGCAGAGACAAAATATCGCAGTTCTGTACCAGGTGTAACGGTATCAGTGCCAACAGTAAGGCATGTCCAGCTACGCCATTACACAATGTCTTTGTAAGCAGACATGCTTGTCAAGCCTCTTCAGCCACCTCTCACCTCAGCTGGAGGAGCTCTGCCTGCTAACTATGGCTCCCTCGGGTCCTAGCCAGCTGCACCTGGAGCCCTGCTCCTCAGCCCTTCCCAGGCTGCAAAGCTCAGACAGGGAGCAGCAGAGGTAAGGTGTGAGCCTGCTGTTCCAGATGGCCAACCCATGCCAGCAGATCTCCAGGGGCTGCTCCTGGCAGTAGGAGCCACCAGCACTTCCCAGAACCAGAATGCAGTTATCCCTTGTCTTCCAGGGATCCCCTTAATAATTCCATATTAATTTTCATACTCGTAGCTGAAAATAACATGGCTCAAGTCACAAAAAACGCTGCTAGTGCTCTCTGAGGCAGAGGGCAACAGCCAGCTTTCCATGTTTCCTGCAGGTTTGCAGTGAGATTAAGTACAGAGACAGACAGAGAGAGGGAGTGAAAGAGAGAGTGACAGAAAATGGTAGCTGTTCACATGAAGCAAAGTGCACCTCTGCCTGCCTTCTGACAGCAGCACAGTCACACATACTTACACACACGTACTGAGGAATCAGCAGGACTTGCTTTTAGTTTGTGAAAATTAAGAGTTCTTCTATTATAAATAAAAGCAATACTTAAAATTTTTATTTTTCTACCTCTGCATGCAGAAAAAGTTCAATGTGCACTGAAGTTTCATCCATAATAAACAGAAAATTGCTCTTGAAAAATGTAACATGTCATGCTGAAGAAGCCTGAACTCAAAAGAACCACTGATATCCCCTCTCCTCTTCCAACAAAAGGCACTTTTCACTTCAGAAACAGACTTCCTCAACAAAACTCAGGCTGCCTCTGCCCTGAAATTATGAATTAGCAACACAAACTACTCAAAAGCACAGTCCAAAGGGCATTTTGAACCTGCACACCTGCAAAGCTCAACAGCTCTAAAAGTACTGGAGAAAAAAAGTTAGCAAACTTCCCTCTGCCTGCTATATTGCACACGCTGCCTGCCTTCCCTCGGTGGGCAGGGCTGTGGGCAGTACCCACAGACCTTACGTCTCCACCTCTCCCTTGTTCAAGGGCATGTCTGCACACGTACAACTGAGAAAAGGTTGCCTGCAGCAGACAAAATTCTTTCAGCTGTAACTGAATGGAAGGACCATTCCCTGGCACCAAACCGAGAATGCACGTTTCCCTTTCCTGTAGAGTGGGTGCAGTGACTCACCTCCTATCAAAGCTCTTATTTAGAGTTTCTCTCCATTTCTTTAAGAAACAACTCACCTGAAGTGTCTAGATGCAATGAATTATTGCTACTATTATTATTAGTGTGTGGTAGCTGGCTAGCAAGAGACATGTTTTATAATCTTATTACCCACACCAAGTCTATGAACACAGTTCGACCAACAGCCAGAGACTTGGCTCTGCAAAGAATCTGCTGTATATTAACCACTGAAGAAAATCTAAATGCTTTTGGCTTTGTTTCATTAAACTGTTTAGAATACACACCACAGTAAAACTGAACCATAAGGTTTCCTTTTTATAGTGCTTAGCAATCCTATTTTACAGTAACAATAAAAAAACAATCAGTTGTAAAAATTCTTGACCTGCGCTGCATTAAAAAGGGGTAGGAGACCACTACCTCATAAGAAAGGGACATTTGCTCTGTATTAATTCCTGCAGCTCTGCAGCCCTGTATTAACTCCCTGCATGTTTTTGGGTGCCAAAAAGGGAGATAAAAACAGCCCTGAGAAGGCCCTGGAATACTCAGATTATTTCCAACAAGAGCCAGTTCAGCCTTCCAAGAGCTGCAGTCAGGTTCCAGGTTTGGGATCCTGCCCTGGGTCCTGTCCAGAGGGAATGCTGGGGTCATGCACGGATCACAGTGGGAGAATACCTGGCCTTCTGGTGTCTCCTTCTGCCTTCCCTGCCCCTTCCAGCCCCACAGTGAAGCCAAGACAAGTGTGGGTTGGGACAGTCCCACAAACCACTCTCATTTGTATCACCACAGGCTATGTGCTGTTAAGAACAAGGTATATTTTAGGTAGGCAAGTGCTGTGGAAGGGAAGGGCATGCACTGCTCTTTGCAGAGAGCAAGATGAGCTCCTAAACTGCTCCCCTTCCAGCCACACACTGCTTGTGCCCTGCCCCAGCTGCAGGATTCGCCACGTACCTCACTGACTTCAGTCGGAGACACACATCACTGGAGCAGCACATTTGGCTTGTTCAACATTTGCAGGTTCCTCTAAATTGTATCACACAGCACACACTCAGTAGCGTTTTAAAAGATGCACTGCAAGCAACAGTGAGATGCTTAAAATTCATGAACAAATAAATATGGCCTGCTTAAAAGACCATGCATACAAGTGGAAATTCTTTCCCTGTGCCTTGTAAAGTCAAAATGAGGAACTGAGAGGCAGCTACAGTTTGCCCACAGACAGAAAAAGCTGGAAACAAGACTTGTTCATCACTGAGCAAAACAGTCAGCGCAGCCCTACAGTTATGTCCAACACGACATAATACACAGCAAAAGCCAGGGAAGCCTAAGTAAAATGCTCTCACATCAGACCACTCCTGCAAAAAAGCTGGTGGAAAAGCATGTAAAGCCTGGCTCCTCTTTCCAAGCTCCTGGCAGCATCTGCATAACCTCTACACATCTTCTTCACAGAGAAGGAGCCGAAGAGAGGAGGTGGCCAGATGAGAGACAGGAAAGAGTCAAAGCAGGCATCAGTAGTGACTCAGTTCTCCCAACAGACTAGAAAACAGTCCTGCCCTTCCCAGATGATTCATTTAGGCAAAACATCACCTGGGTAATTCTTTTATTTGCAGAAACTGCCAGATACAATCTCCTTGAGACCAAGCCAGCGTTATTTTAGCAGCATCTCCCCATTCTGCAGTTGATCCTGACTATTTCCAAGGACAACAAGCAAGAGAAGGCCATGGATGCTACTTCTGGGAGACAGGGGCTGCAAAAGTTTCAAAGCAACAGACGAGATCAAAGTGCAGTCCTTCAGCTCTGCCACTGGTGTGCCATATGATCCTGGCCAAATCACTTCACACAGAATTTCCATCCTTTTGTCTAACCTGTGACTCACCAATAGCTGCCTTAAACAAAAACCAGCAATTATGTAAAGACCAGAAACTCTTTTAGAAGTTTTAACACAGCCTCTTCCTTCTGCCTTGATCTTAAAACTAACTTTAAGGTGCATAAAATTGCATTTATTTCTTGCAAACAACATGATTCACAGGTCAGATTCTGGCATGGACAAGAAGGCAACACTGGGCAATGGAACGGAAATCCAGATATCAGGAAGCTCCACTCTGTAACCTGTGGGCTGTATGACTGTGACAAGTTATTTAACACTTCCCTGCCTCAGTTTCTGCAGCTGTAAACCAAGGTTGCTGCTGCTCTCCCATCTTGCAATGCTACTGGCCCATGTGCCAACCCCTCACAGCTACTATTTTGCTCATGCTGCCCAAGGCGGCTTTGTTTCTTTCCTAAAACCAGCTAAGCATATTGTCCAGCACAAGGGAAAAATGAGTCTATGATACCCTGACTGGACTTACTTTGATTTTAGCACAGAAAATACAAAAGACATCTATATCTGTCCCTCCTTGATAGACAAACTTAATTAACCTTTGCTATTCTGTTCCAACCTATTCTTTTAGACAAAGGCAGTGACCCATAAACAATATGTTACCATCAGAATCTCAACTGCAGTGACACCTAGAGATATAGCTCTATCAGCAGTATTGGAAAATAAACCGCTTAGATTAGCTCCTCCAAGAAATACGGATTGCATTCATGTCACACATGAGCTGTCAGAAACATTAGGATACTTTTAGCATAAATCTGTAGTGTGAAGGGTATGTTATGAATACAGTATATAATACACTGCTTACAGATAAAATTTGGATTCTCTTGAGTGACTTGCACAATGTGTATATATTTACACATACATGCACACATTTTACACTGACTTTTGGAGAGTTAGACTGCACGTTTCTGTAAGAGGGACAGGCCTTTTGAACAAAAACTGGGCCAGAAACTAAAAGCAGGTTGTAGAGTTGAAAAGATCCATCCTTTTTTATTAGCAAGCAGCTATTTTTCCAACTGCTGGCTGTCCTATCACAGCAACACTTTTCTGGATTTAGTAAAGGACAGTTTGTAAATTTTGGTACTTCTAAGAAATCCCTACCAAATAGTTCCCTACCTCAGCAATGCTAAACATTTCACTTCCAAATTTTAAATGTAATTCCCACAATTGAAACATGAATTAAAATTTCTCAGTCTGACTCTCACCAATATTTATTTTAGGTTTTAGCACTAAACCAGTATAAACAAAGAACAAAAAAGTTGAGGTTCTGAAAGTGAGAATACTGGTTTGCCAAGCTGCATTAAAAATTAAAAAAAAAAGGGGGGGGGGCGGGGAGAAATTACATGGAATTCTGCAATTTGTCCAAAATTTCCACGCCAGACTTAACCTTTTCTGGAAGCAGGATCCCTGGCGTTCCCAGAGTAACAGTGTGGGACCACATTCTGCATCTTGCTGATTTTTAATGGCCTGTTTGTAAGAACCAGATGTTTTAACGCATTTTGGGGATGATGTTGACTTACAATGAGTCCAGATGATCCTTACGCTGTGGGTCACACCCCAGCAGTTTCACTGCCAGCTTAGGAAATCAAATCTGATTAGATTCGGACATGTCCATCCAAGTTTTACTTTTGTTGAGGTAGAAAAGACTGCAGTCACCCATCATTTCCAATCGCTGTCCCTAAGCAGTTAGAGGGAAATCAATTTCAGCAGCACCAGTTTCCAAATAACCAGTTTCCAAATAACACTCTGACTTGCAGTACTAAGGTCAGTGAACTCATTTTGCTGTTAATTGCATTAAATGAACATGAATTCCTGTTGTAATGAACAACTGCAAGACTTTCAAGGGAGAATCCAGATGCTCACACAGAACTGAAGTCAAAGGAGATGTACAGTAACACCAGATCTGCTACGTTTCCTCACCAACCTAAGCTTGTCTTTTCCTCAGGTGCAACACCAGACATATCTGAATATCTGCCTTAGAGCTGGCAAAAGCAGCAGAATATAAATGATGGAAGAGGTCTTGACCAAAACAATCATCATCATTATGCTTATCAAATCATGATGGATACAGCTTCTGGTATACGTGTGTATATAAATGAACAAAACCTACACAGAAATATATAAAATATTTGCACCTCTATGAATCCAGTCAAGCATACAAGCCTCTACAAAGAACAAAGACTAATGAAATCTGATATTAATCTACATTAAAGATTCAGTGATTCAGTTTATTTGCCAAGGCTCAATGATGCATTAATCCTCATCTCATCCCACACACACTCACACGTTTCCTCCCTGGCAATTCTCCCTTGCTCCCTAAATTCTGAAACAGCAGACAGCTGGGCTGTTCAAGGCCTTATCTGCATCCAGAAGTTATCTTACTTTAAGTATGCAACTCTCCCTAGGCGGTTACAGTTATTCCAGCCTCCACCAAGTGAGTTTGGAAAAGCCAGGTGTCTTGTCTACACAGTTTAAACTAGGACACCTTCCAGTGAGCACATCAGTGACTTCTACCAACAAAGAAACCTTCCTGTGGGCTCGCACCTTTGCAAGCTGCCCTAATTTCATTACAGCAGGCACTGCCCAGCTATGATTTTTGGTCAAGAAATAAAAATTAAAAACTTTGGTCAAAACAGTTATATAATACCAGTCAGATAAGAAGACTCGCTCTTAACTGGAGACTGGTTGAGAAAGCCTGTTCATGTGAAAAATAAGCCCAGTCAGTACAGGCAGTCCAGCAAAAATCCCGGTGTAGGTAACAGCTATGCACAGGTTTGCCAACAAAACCTCCTGAAGGTGTAAGCAAGGTCTGATTCCTCTTTAAGGATCATGCTTTGAATGAAACTCTCTTGTAAATCCTTACTGTGCATGACAGAAAAACTAATTCATTATTCATCCTTCTCCATTTCTCCATTTCCGTGGTCTTCCCTTGCTGGTAACCCTCATGCGCAAAATCGATGTTGAACCACGTTCAGCAGCTGAGAGCTTGTTCCCCTTACAACCAACCATCTTCAGAGCCACACAGTGTTTTACAACCTCGGGATCACTGCACCCACTGCCATCAAACATTTTTTAGCCCAGCTCTCACTAAAACTTTTTATGATTGATTGTGCAATGTTATGCTGTCGTAACAGCATGCAAACCCTAAGCTTCGTAACTATTACAGCACTAACAATCCTACCTGCAGACCAGTGTCTGAGAAACAGCTTATAACGTACATAACCATGACCTTGAACTACGCTGTGCCCTACTGCACAGGAGAGGTGGGTCCTGGTTTGAGGATGTTTAGAAGCTGGGGAGACGTCACTTCTGCAGGCAGAAATCACCACCTGTAGGCTCTGCGCAGACATCTCACTAAAACAGCACTGAGCGATCCCAAAAGGCTTGGTCTGGAGAAACTGAAATCTCGGGTGAGGTAGATTAAATTTACGTGGAAGTGAATGGAATCATGGCATACATCCCACACAGAGGTAATGGACATCCAGAGCTTTGAGCCTGCTGGTGGAAAGAAAACAGTCTTTTTTGACAACAGCTCTCTCTTCTTCCCTTACTTACCTCTTCAGTAGCTCACTGATATGGGGCACTTTGAGGGGTACTTAAGCAGAAACCAGTTAGAGATTCTGCAGGGCTCCAAGAGAAGAATAATGGAAACCACTCTATTATTTTTATTTCTTTAAGAGGTGTCAAAGATCCCACAAGAAACAGGCAACTCACAAGTGAGACATGGACTCTCTAAGCCAAGACTTCTTGCACAAATGACAAAAACATGAGGACATCACATCTTCATTCCAAGGTTTAACATGATTTAGCATACCCTCATGTAGCTCTTCCTCTAACACTGTGTGCTAGGTGAAGTGTGGGACTAGCAGCCAGCAAGAACATTATTGTCATAAGGTAAATGCTGCTGCCCTTCATTGGTGTTGTGGTACTGTCTGCAAGTATCAGCAAGCTAGGTACTGCAGAAGCTTAAGAAATAAACTTCTGAAAAACTCTATGATATACCAGGTTAACCCAATCAACCAAAATGAAAAAGTTAAAAAAGTACTCACACCTCACCTCACTACCATGAGTAAAATCCTATAGTTTGCTCTCCCCCTGGTCTGGTGAACAAATTCATCAGCTAGAGAGGATGAAATGAAAAGGTATTCCTACATGTATTTGAAGGTGACTGTGGTGAAGCCTATCGACGCCCTGAGAAAAGAAAGCTCTCCTGATGTGGGCTCCCCCAGCAGAAGGAAAAGAGACAGCTCTTTATCCCATACAGCTGTCCTGATGGCAAAAAAAAGGGACATGGAATAGTGCTAAATGTTCTAGTAATTGTAATCACCCTGGTGATAGTTTCAGCTCCTCGGTATCAGAACTTAAAATGCCCTTTCAGAGTTGGTCCCTGTGCCAGAATTGCTAGAGAAACTCTCTGACAGCAAAAGGGATAACCCATCTGTTCCTTTACAAAAGGAGGTTTTGGTGGACATTTCATCTTTCATTGCTGAGTGGTTTCACAACACAGCCTTTGCAGAAGCAGCCTGCCCTCTCTTGATGCTCTACAGAAGAGGTCTGCCCTCTCCTGTCCTTAAACAAGGGACAGAGGGTATAGCCTCAGCGATTTAATCTCAGTGAGAAAAGCACCACTGCAGCCTAAACCCACACAGTCTCAGAATCGTTGATATGGCTCCACTTACTTTGCCAAGAATCCTCCACACTGACAGATTTCCCCTTTTTCCAGTTTCTGACCGGTACTCAGTTGGAGGCTACAATTATGAAGTCCTAGAGTGAGAGGGCTTGGTGAGCTTTATATCCTAACTAATGACATACAGAGCTCTGCAGCTCTCAGGCACTGCCTGTAACTTGCGCTACCCAAGTAAAAATCACAAGCCCTGGAGCTGTCACTGCCAGAACACATAATTAGCAACATTCTGCCACATTCAGCTGATAGCCACCAACCCCCTGCACCAACAGCATGGTCTCCTGCTTCACCTTGACACCTTGGATGTGAAAGATGGAAAAGAACATGTTTATGAAGAGCAAAGCCTCTCAGAAATTACACTTGAATCTCCCAGAATGTTATGTTGGACAATTCAGTTGGACTATCCTCCTGTAAAATAGTCCATAATCTACTACAATGTAACTCCAAAGATAAAGTGAGTGCCTGTTGTGCCTGTGACAATCTACCTATACCAGTGTCATTGTCCACCTATGTCATTGCTTTTGTGGTGCTGCGTCATAACTACCCATTTATTAACTTTCCTCAAATGGGTCCTAATCCTACCCTAGAATCTGGTTCTGGTTTTGCACTGACATGAAACCAGCAATGCAGAAGTCAGAGTCATGCCCAAGAAACAGCTTACTGTCCCCCTCACTCTTCCATGTAACATCTCTGTAACATCATACCTGCCACTGTTTTCCTGACTGGCTTGGCATGTATGTTGCTGGGAGGCTTCGAAGGCTGTTTTTCATGGCTGACCCTACAATCGTACCCCCTGTCTCACTTGAGGAAGGCTCATTGGCCACTGCCATCTGGTACTGGGAGTAGTTGTACAGGTTGTTATAGCAAGGATACAGGGATGGCTGGTAAAAACTGCTGTAGTAGGTGGAGTCCACAACCAACTCAGACGTGCTCTCCAAGTGCCCTCTGCTGGGGATGGTAGGGATGTCCTGAATGAGCATCCGGCCCTCTGGAAAAAGACAAAAAAAAAGCAATTATGAAAACAGGAGGCTCCATGAAGACGATTACCTTTCACTTTCTGGTGAACTACTGCTTCTCCTGAAGGTTGGACAGAGAGCAATAACAAGGAAGAGGAGGGAGCTGAAAGCAAAATATGGCTGGATGTTTGGTGGAAACTCAAGTGGATTGACAATCACTTAAATCCCAAGACACATACCACAGAGTGCAAAACAGCGGACAAAACCAACTGCAAGTTAAGACAAAGCTCTGAATCCTCAATCAGCACCAGCTGACGGGATAACGATTTACATCCCCTAACTTTACAGTCCCCTGTTATTTTTAACCTGCAACACAGTACCAAGTCTCTTTTAACTCCCAGGAAATAGAAAGCCTCTAGCAACAGAATGGCCCCTCTCCAGCCAGTGTCCTGAAGGTGAGAGGACACTTTCTGAACATGCCTCAAGGAAGGGCAAACAGCCACAAAGCCAAGAGAAGCTGCAGTAGGGAAAACACTGCATGATCAGTCAAGTTATTTTAGAAACCCATATGTGAGCAGTGAGGCCCTCAATCCTTGCCCAGCCTCCATACCCAAATTTAGCTCCTGTTTACCTACAAACAAGATCACACACCACTAGCAAAAGAGAAGGAGGAGAAGGGTCCTGCTTGTGACTTGCTGCAGACTCTAGCGTGCCTCCAGACCAGGGTCCAGCTGGCTGCTCTCTCCACAGGCATGGTTTGCCTCTCCTGTCATTGCCTAAGATGTGAGTGCTTCTCGGAGGATGTTTTAAGCCATGATTTCCTCACTCCACTATCAACCAGTGCCTTGCAATATTTGCAAGCATGAAAAAGGAAGGTTCTTGTCGATATTGCTTCACAGCCAAGCTCTCTCAGACACGCTACATCAGCTCCGTGGCTGAGCCTGACACAGCAGGAAACTGCCACAACCTTAGAAAGAGTAACCATGCAGTGAATATACATTTACATACTAAACAAGGGAAAAAATTAAACACATACATCCCACCATGCCTGCAGCTCTGATTGTTGTTTATATCCCTGTAGCCCTGCCCTGCACCAGTCCTCTGTAAGGTCCTCTGCTCTTCCCATTATGTTGTCTAACTGTACTGCGGATGAGGAAAGGATGTGGCTTAAAGCATAATGATGAGCTCTAAAGGGCTGTATGGAGGCAAGTAGCATGGACAACAGGCACATACAAAATAACATCCCTAGAAGACATTTCAGGCAGGCCTAGTTTGTTCTGCACCTTTCTCTTGGTGTATCTGTATTTTGGTTACTTATCTGTAAAACGAATATGGTGGCATTTACCAGCCTCTCAGTCATGGTAACAACTTCCACTGCACTGTTTATTAGCTGCATACTAGATCCAATGACCAGTTTTACCAATTATTGTCATTTACAATGCAATTCTGTTTTGCTTCTTCAGCTGTAGTGAAAGCTTTGTGCGATCACGGATCATCTCCTTCCAGGTCACTAAATTATACAGTGCCCCCATTCAGTTCTTGCTGATATTTTGTTGACATGAATGAACTATACACATTTATTAGCAAAGAGATTTGTATCTGATTTTTCTGCCTCTCAGAACCAGGCCAGTTGGCCTTGTTTATTTGGAGTACTTCTCAAATCTGTACACAGAACAAAAGGCATCTGCAATGCCCCAAAAGACCCTTCACAGTTTTTACACTTGCATATTTTTATGGGGTTTTTATTGCTACTATTCTGCTTCTGGGCAAGGCTCTTCAAGTCCTTTTGTCCACATCTTTGATAAAACCAGAACTTACACCACTGGCACTGAAAAGCCAACAATTCTGATAAATCACAGCACAAGCCTGACTCCCCTCCTCAAACTTAGTTCTCGAATAAAGCTACATTCCATTTGTTCTGCATTTCATACTGTAGAATGGAAGCCAAAAGCAAAATCCTCCAACACATTCCCTGCTGGGATACAGATTTCACATGTAACAGAGACATGCTAGGCAGCCATCTGCAGAATTTCTGACAGGGCAATGCTATGCTGCACAAACGTGCAATTTCGTCTAAAACCTCCGCAGTGCCTTTCCATTTTCAGTCCATTAGAAGTGCTAATACCTTCCATTAACAATACTAGCACCAGGAAGGTGAGGCCTCTTTACACCTACATGATCTGGATGAGGGGATCAAGCTTACCCTCAATAAGTTCATGGACAACATTAAGTCAGGTGGGAGTGTTGATTTGCTCTCTGCAGTGGGATCTGGATGGGCTGGATCAATGGGCCAAGGCCAGCGGTGCGAGGTTCAACAAGGCCAAGTGCCAGGTCCTGCACTTGGGTCACAACAACCCGAGGCAGCACTACAGGCTGGGCACAGAGTGGCTGGAAAGCTGCCTAATGGAAAACCACCTAGGGGTGCTGGTCAAACAGTGGCTGAACATGAGCCAGCAGCGTGTTCAGGTGGCCAAGGAGGCCAATGCCATCCCGGCCTGTATCAGGAATAGAGTGTCCAGCAGGACCAGGGAAGTGACTGTGNAGAAAGTAAGTCCTGTGAGGCGCAGCTGAGGGAGCTGGAGTTGCTCAGCCTGGACAAAAGGGGGCTCTTGGATGGCCTTATCACCCTCTGCAACTACTGAAAGGAGGTTGTAGCAAGGTGGGGGTCGGCCTCTTCTCCCAGGTAACTAGTGACAGGATAAGAGGAAATGGCCTCAAGGTGTGCGAGGGGAGGTTCAGGCTGGACCTCTGGAAGAACTTCTTTATGGAAAGGGTTGTTAAACATTAGAATAGGCTGCCCAGGGAGGCAGTGGACTCACCATCCTTGGTGTGGCACTCAGTGCTATGGTTGACTTGACAATGTGGTGTTTGGTCAAGGGTTGGACTTGATGATCTTAGAGGTCTTTTCCAACCTAAACGTTTCTGTGATTCTGATTCTGTGATACATAGGAAAGGTGAGCTACCCTAGGTGTCACCAGCTAAAAGGAAGACGGGAAGAAAGTAGCTGGTTCTGCTGTAACTTTTGGAAGGGTCTCAGGCACTACACTTCCTAACACGGGACAAGATGGGCTAGGCTAGACCGGAAATCTGTCCGGAACTATCCACCAAATCATACAAGTATTCCTGATGCCCCTTTGATGTTCTACAGGCTGACAACGCTACAGTTCCTAGCTGAAGAGCAGCAGTGGCAGTTTTCTGCTGCATTAAGGAGAAAAAATAAAATGCTTTTTGCGCCTCCTTTTCTCTCTCTACCTCCTGTCTGTGGTTTGGGCTACTATCATTTGGCAGCACAGGTGCAGAAGGGTTGACCCATTTTTCCCTTATTTAGCTGCACAACAGCCACTAGTGGGTCAGTGCTCTGAGCTGCTACAAACACATCAGAAGGATCTTCTACTTTCCTTCTGCTGTTCCTCCACTTTGCAATAATCTTTACACTACAATCAGCTGCTCTCTACAGAGTTGGTCTATAGAGCTGGCTCATTCAGCCACCCATGCAGTCATACACATAAATCCACAGGCATCAGCAGTCTAGGGCATTTTTCTCTTATAAACACAGAATTATGGAATCCATGGTCCTTGTAACATCTCTGAGCTGCAGAGCGACACCACAGGGATGTGCCCCAGGAGATCAGCAGTAAAAACAGGAGCCACGGGAAACTTCAAATGAAGGGACAGAGACATCCAACTTAATAACGAACTGGGGCACCCGCGACAACTCTGGAAAGACAGCCACTTCCCTATATCCCAAGACACATCATGTGCTCCTGAAGATGGAAGGACTGGCAAGACCTTGCTACAACCTCCTGTCAGGTAGTTCCAGAGATTATGTCATCCACGAGCCTCCTGTTGTCCAGGCTTAACAACTCCGGCTCCCTCAGCTGGAGTTGTTTAAGTAAGTCCCTCACAGGACTTACTTTCTACAGCCTTCACCAGCTCCACTGCCCTTCTCTGCACATGCTCCAGCATCTCAAGTGTTTTTCCTGGAGCGAGTGGCCCAGAACTGGACACAATACTGGACAAAGGACAGGAGAAAAGAGCAAGGTACTTCAGCTTACATTTTCCTCTCAAATTCAGGAGATGAGATTTTCTTTGATGTCATGCTTTGGGACCAGTATCTGTTCTTTCTTCTCCAGTAGCATCTGGATATTTGGTGCTTCATCTGGGAGAAAGGAGACACTTCACAAAAGACATAACTTTGTGCCATCCTCAGCTAAGCAGAAGTCAGGTCAGACAAGGTCAAACCACCTCACGGATTACCCTAAACTCTTTACAGACTTGAAGCATCCAGATGAAGAGAAGGATGCCTCTGGAGAGCTGAGGTCTTGCAGGTCTTCAGCAACTCTAGAATGCAACAGCTCAAGGGCAGGCCTGCACTTGCTCTTACCCCATCCAGCCTGGCTGAATCTCCTCCTCCTACTAGTTATCTCCCACTACTAATTATACATCATACATATACAACACATACAGAACATAAACAACCGTATACACATTAAGGGGAAAGAGTTTTGCTATTAATGGGGAAAGCCCCTGACTTGAGTAATCAAAGTTCAGAAGAAAATCAGGTCAGACCAGCCAGTACCTACATGCAGTACCTTCAAAGAAGTGCTCAGTGCCAAAGGGACCAGAACTAAAGGTCAGAGAATCTAAACTGTCCTAAGGGAAAAAACAAGGGACTCAGAGATCTGCCTAGAGAAGATTTCAGGTTTATGGTACGCTATGGGGATTTTTTACCCCGTTCATGCCAGTTCTTCTCCAGCACACTGCTTCTAGGCTGCAGCATCGTCAGGCACAACCGCTGTTTGCAGAATAGGACAGATCTATAGGAACCAATGGCTGTAACTAAGCTTTAACTATCTGGGGTTTCTCTGGTTGGTCCTTGGCCTGTACCTGTAATGCTAGACTCCTACCTACAGGCTGAACCTTCCTACAGCCTCAACTCCAGCAGCTCAATGAGCAAAGTGTCCTCTTCAAGGCACGCTGTCAGCCTGCGGCTGTGTTTTCTGCCAGCAAGGCAAGAATATCAAGGTCAATAAAGCAGCTTTTAGCTGGTTGATTTTTTTTTCTTCCAAATGTAATTCAACACATCTGAATTGTTCTGCTAGCAAGGAGAGGGTCCTCCCCTGCCATACAGCTTGCTGCACTACAACACCTGCACATGACAGGCAGCCCTGAGGTTCATTGCTACAAAGGGAGCAACTCAGGAAGACAACCCCTGATGCACTGTCAGGCTCTCATTTTGCCCCTCCACTTGCCCTTTAAAACACGAGGGCTGCTGCAGGTACTGGGCTCACGCCTTGGCTGCCTTCATCCTCTACATGGAAAAACTGGGAAGGGCTCCCGGGCCTTTCCTCTGCTACCACACACAAATTTGAGTACTGTGCAAGTTGCACACAGGCAAAAATATGCAACTGAGCCCATACAAGAAGGTACAGAAATCAGAATCAAAAAAAGTCGTTAAAATTATTGCTCAGTTTCTGAAACACCAAACCTACAGTGTAGGGCCATTCGAGGCTCTCCATCTGTAAGCAACACTCCTGCAGTGAAACAACAGTACCCCTTCAGGCAGCTGTGTCCTTGAATCTCTAAGCTCTTCTCTATGTCTTTACTAATTCTGTAGAGAACCGATGCTACTTTTTTTGCACTATGTACATAGTGTGAAATATGGCCCACTCTTTCATAGAAGATCAATATAATGAACAATAAATACTGTTATTGATCTTGCAGTGTTGTAGATGACTCTCCAGCTCTATGGTATACTAACAGTAGTTAACCAGTAATTCATTTCAGGGTGGCTGGTGAGTACTAGGGGTCAGTTACACATACAGGTCTTTTACATTCAGTAACCCATGATGGGCTTCTGCCTTCACTTAGCAGAGCACGGTGAAAAACAGTGGTCCAGTCCTCAGCTAATGTAAACCAGTCTCAGACCATTTACTTCAATAAAGCTATGGCGATTTACACAAATTGCGGATATGCATGGCAAAATCAACGCAGAAGCCAGCATATAGATCATCTGGGAGGAGAAAGGAGAAATGCCAGAGAATTCACAAGAATTTCTATCATCACCTCTTTCTCACAGAGGCAATCATGTTTTAAAAGATGCATACTGAGAAATACCAACACTGAAGTCTGAAGGCTGTATACAAGCACAGAGCACTTTCTATTCCTACTGGTACTGTTAAGAGCCAGTTTTACATCTTATTATACACCAAAAATAGTAATTTAAGTACGTCTGGATAAGTCTCTGATACTGAGGTCAAACGACACAGGGTCCCTACCCTATGACTAAACTTTCTCAGCACGATAAAACAAGGTGGTAGCACAGAAGTGCCAACTGCGAATGGTTACTGTACCACAGAGAAATCCGCAGAAGATTATTAGTCAGCTCAGGACAGATGCACACCAGGAACTGTTTTATAAATCAGGATAGCACAGTCACGTTTCAATGTCTGGGAGCAGGCAGTGGCATGGTTTAGTTCACTCATGTGGCCATTACACCTGATTAATCTTCACCTGATCATGCATTTCAGAAAACGGATTTGTATATGCTTTCTGGCAATGAAGATAATTTCACTACCCCCATTTAGTGACATGCAGTCTTACGTAAACCTATGGTTAACAGTTTTTATTTCTTCTATGCCCACTGAGATTCCTCATGTACATAGACCTGCTGTTGAAAATGCAGAACTGTGACTACTCAAGTAACACATTTACTCAAGGAGCAAGTAGGCACATCCATTGCCCAGTGAGTAGAATTCAGCTACTGTCAAGTTTACATTTCCTGTAGTTTTCAATTCAGAGTGACTGTTTTCATCAGTGCAGTTCTAATATTTTCCTGCAAGCTATGTCACTGAAACACCAAAAATTAATTATTCAGTCAGGAAACACTTGTCTTCATACCTCAAAAGAATCTTAGATCCATACCTCACAATTTCTACTCACTCATAAAGCACTGATGCACTCCTATTAGCCGGTTTAGCAATATTAAGTCTTGCAATTCATTAGTTTAGTTCAATTCATAGCTGGCTTTGAGGTTGGACAGTAGCCTTGAACAAGGCCAGTATGAAATCACTCCCTAACATCATAATCAGAAACTCTGGTACGATATGTTTCTCCCACCAGACAGTCATGACAGAGCTATTTCAGATGTCAAAAAAAGCTGGCACCATTACTTACTTTCTGCTGAGACACTCTGCCTCCCAAGGAACAAAACCCACACACTTGCTCTGCCTTTGAGAGCAATACTTCTGTTCTTTTCCCATTAGAAGCTGAGGATTATCTTTGGTTCCAGCACTGAACTTTTAGCTTGCTATAAAGTTAATGTGCAAGACAATGTTCATTTCAGGCAAGGCTGTGGGGTTGTGTATTTTCTGCCACCCCCCAAAAAAGGCCATTATCTATAATTACCCATTACCATGCATAATTATTTCTTCTATTCTGGTCTATGGCCCCCAGGATTTTATGCTGTTACAGCTCACTGCATTATCTTATCAAATTTGTTAAGTAAGCTTTTTTGACCTTTTGAGCACTTGTCACAGCATATACAAAAGCTGGCAGTAAATTGTCTAAGCACCTAGTGTGTAATTTATTATTTGTACCTTGTATAGTGATCCCATGGAGAACAGTATACATGAACACCTTCCCTATTCCATCTTGCTGCTTTAGCTAAAATCAGAAGAGAAAAGGAAACCTCTTCAGTAGGAGAAAGAAGGGAATGGGAAGAGGCTGGAGACTCTAAATAAGTAGTTGAGGAACGTGGCCGCAATAAGCAGCTAGGCCTAAGCATCACACTCTGGAGAAGATCTCAGATGCTCTCCTCTCCAGTGCCGCTTTATTCTTTCTCCTCTCCCTCCACTGAGTCTGACTGAATTATTTCAGCTTCTTTTCACACCTTTGTAACTCTGCTGCTCCCCAGTCTTTCACACAGAAGCCCACTTACTGCTCTTTCAGCAAGCAGAGCACAAACCACCCCAATCCCCATCTACAGTTTCTGTCAATGCAGTATAGGTACCTAAGAAACAAATTTGGTCCAAGACGCCATTCACAGGGTTTGTCCTTTAAGGATACTGACGTGAGCGTGCAAAGCACCAGGTTTTTGTCTCTAAAAGCTCTCAGCAAAGGACCAGACACTGACCTGAATCCCAGTACTGTTTTAGCTAACAGTTTCACTGCACTACAAGTCCATGTCATATTTCTATTCCCACTTCTTCCTACAGCACTGAAATCAGAGGCTACAGAGAAGGAAGGCTCTTAAGAAAACAGGATAACTAATGCCCTGTATCCTGACTTTTGTCTTCCCCTTAGTCCTCTATTTATCAATATACTCCAGAAGGTGTTGTATCTTAAAATCTTTTAGGTGATAATATGCGTAAAACTCTCAGCTCACATCACTATCTGCAAAGAGATACTTATGAAATCACAACTTAACAAATTACAGTAAAAAAAAAATTGGTGCCTTTGAACTGTGTGGTTAATAAACTTCCCAAGAATCAGAAAATCTGAGATACTTTTCTGCCATCATGACAAATAAAAGGAAATGTCAAAGATCAGGTGTTTGAACTAAAGTATGAGAATTGCTGTAGCACAAGGTATGCAGAATCATGCATTTCAGATCTGCCAGTGAAAGCCTTCTCCCTAAAAGCACTTCTGTCTATGAGACTGAAAACATAGAGATCTGAAAGCAACCCTGAATTCAGATCCTAAAAGGTGGTTACCTGAGTCACTGCTGTGAAGATAAAACCCTTCCCTGTATTTCTCCACAGTTTGCAGCTCCCTGGCCCATCACTCTGTGCTGCCTCTTAAGCAGCAGGGAGGTGGAGACCACTCAGTGACCACAATAAGCCAGTAAACGCAGGCAAAAGGCAGGGCCCACAGAGCAGGAGGGGAGTTTGAGCTTTACATGTCCTGAAACCTAGTTTCTGAGATGTACGGGGCTGTCCTACTCTCACTCACCTATGGAAAGCCACAGCTGCAACACTCTTTTCGACCAGAAATCTTTTCAGAAAACTGTATCTTTTCGTCCCTCCCCCAATTGCCAATGTTATGGCTCCATCTTGAGCTCAAACGCCAAATCCACTGGTTCTTTTTCCTTCTTGTTTGGAATACCTTCCCAAACAGCACTGGATACCCAGCTGTGCTCTGATTAACATCTACTAGAGAGAGGTGTTGAAAAATAGCAGGCATCAGCTTTATCAGACATGAGCTAAAAAGCAGTTATGTCTCCAGGTTAAGAGTATAAAAGCATAGCTAAAAGCAGCTTAATTATCACCACAGTACCCCTCCAACTCTAAACAGGGAACACAGACTCTCAGCAGATATACGCTTTTCTTCTCAAAGCGGAGACAGACATCAAAAAAAAAAACCAACCAAACCAAAACCAAAAANNAACCAAACCAAAACCAAACCAAAGCACACAAATACAAAACCCACCCAAAACCAAAGGAAACAAAGAAACCAAGAAAACAAACAAACAAAACCGACCTGATCTACCAGTTCTCAGCCTCTTAAAGAGTCTCTCCTGGCCTCTTTCTTGGAATCTACCAATTCCTTCCAACTTAACCCACTGCTTTATCATGGTTAGGTGTTATCACCTGCCAACTCCTACCATGCTCTTCACCTCCTCCCACCAGGCCCAAGACAAAATAATCAGTCATTGCAGCTTTCCTCTAATAGGTCTCTGACAACTAGGGCTGCGTGGGTATCCCAAAAAAACGCTTGCTAGATGAGGCAGCTGGACTGTGACTTCAGCCAGCATTACTGGTGAGGAGCATAAAATGGCAGCAATGTCTGCAGGTGCAGGGCATGGGTCCTGGGGTCAGGAGATGGCTTTATCCACCAAGACATCAACATCTGCACTCTCATGCTTCTCAAGGAATACCTGATTGCCAGAACAATACTCATTTTCACATTGAGGGAATAAGTATTATTTTTTTCACTCTTTAGGAATAACTCCAGAGTGACCTTTGAGCAAAAGTTTTTCCAGTTCCACTTCTGGAGGGCTAAACCAGTTCTAAGTGGGATAACAGATCTTTTTGCCAGAAAGAGGCACTCTAGAAATAAGTGTTATGCAACATTTCAACAAAATCTGGGAGACTCCAGAACTAAGGCTATTTCCTATTGTCCTGTGTCCTATGGTGAATTCACCCCACACACACTCACGGGATTCTGTGTCCCCATGCTACTGCTGTTCAACAACACCAAGACCATGAAATGACATGGAAAACTTCAGCTTGAGTTGATACAGTCTGGCAAAGGCATAAGCAATCCCAAACAATCATACTGGAGATTAAATCTTAGATAAGGGGATCACTTAAGTGCAAAATAAATTGCCTCTTTCACTCCAGGATATATTTTCTGGTCTTTTAATCATTCCTACATCTCCTGTGCAAACCCTTCACAGTTCAAGTCCAGGTGTGCAGGCCCAGACCATTGCTACATCCCCACCACCAGCTACAAAGAGAAACCTAGGGAATGGTACGAACAGTGGAAGAGATGTGATAGTTCCCTTGCCCCCTCTCCTAGCTTCCACTGGTTTTGGCTCAGTGATGCTCCTGAGCTTCATGTGGTCTGCTTAATAACCACTGATGCTCTCCCTTCCAATGTTCCTTCTTATCACACTTTCCAGTATGTACAATGTCCTCAGGGACACAAGCATATTACTAGTTTCCCTATCACCACCAATCTTATTCTGCCAAGAAGAGCTGTGCCAGTCTTGGCACTTTTCCACAAGGAACCACTAACATTCAGCACAGTACCCTCCAGGGCCACTAGCTCTGCAGTGACAATGTTTCTTGGGGATGGATTTCTCCATTTTTCACTTCTGGTATGGGTTAAAATGGCTTCTGCTTGCATGTGACTGATCATCTAACCAAGTCTTCCTGCAGTGCACTTCTGTCTTCTGCAGTGCTTGCCAGTGCATGTACCTTTCCATCACATACCAAGACAACCTGTGGTGATGCCAGATTTGCTTCCAAGATACCAATGGGATGACCACACAGCTTAAAGCAAAGAGCAGGTCCCTGTGAGATGCCTCCAGAAACACCCCTGTGTTAAGATTCCCCACTTAGACCTACATTTTCAAACTGATGGGATCATTCTCCTCTAAAACCATGTAACACATACAATACCAATTTTCCGTCAGCTCAGTTTCCTAGTCAAAATGTCAGGGGATAAAAAAATCAAATGCCTTCCAGAATTTGCCTGCATCAACACGTCACTTTGCCAAACAATTTGTAACAATAAAAGATTACTAACTTGACAGAATCTTTACCCATAAACTTCTGTTTAATCATGTTGTGTGAACATCCTCTAACAGCTGCATTTCTCCCCTTCTTGCATATTTCAGTTTGCTATGGATTGTTTCACTGTTTTCACAAAAACTGATGTCAGGCTGATAGATTTGGAGCTACCCATCCCACAGCACTCATTTTTCTTAAACACTGGCATGACATCAGCTTTCTTCCAGACTTAGGAATTTCCCCAGTGTTAAAAGCTTACTGGAAAACACAGAATGGGTAAGACTGGAAGGAACAACAGTGGGGTCATCTGGTCCACCCTCTCTGCTCAAGCAGGGTCATCCTAGAGCACATGGCACCAGATTGCATCCAGACAGTTCTTGGATATCACCAGTGAGGGAGATGCCACAGATCTTCAGCCAAGGTTCTTTTTTTTCTCCTTTTTAGTACTGCATGCAATTTATCCAATGCTGCTGATTTCAGTCACTGTTGGAAATGAAAGCAGAATGTCACCATCTCCATATACAGCAACACTGTCTGCCTTGTTTCAAAGCAAGGATCAGAAGAAAAATCACTGAGCATTTCTTCCTATCTTCCACATGCACAGTTATTACCACACAGTGGCTGAAATTACTGTTAACTCTGTGTGTGTGTGTTCCTAATACAATTCAAACCCCTCACAATTTTAAGATTTTTAGTTAATTTTAATATTCATACAAACCAGTATTTTTTAAAAGAAAATGTGATTTGAGAGAAAACAAAACAAGTAGGGAGTAATTTCAACCAGAAGACTGCAGCTTGGCACAGTAAGTTTCTCAGTTCTACACAGAGCCCCAGTCCATATCCAGCTAAGAGGAGCTGAAATACCACCGATTTCAGAAGAACTGCAGAAGGTACATTTTGTTCACGTTCAGTGTGCACTTAATAAAGATGATCTGCTGCAAATATTTAGCATGCAACTTAACAATCCTCCTAATATGGCAGAAGGAATAAAACCTGCAAAACATGATTTTTTTATTTCCACACTTAATTTAAGCTCCAGGCCCTCGGTAAGGTGACTACAGCAGCAAATTCAACTTTCAACATCTTCTGTCACTGACTACAGCAGGCTAGTCGATTTTTTTATGTGAGCTGGAGGGCAATGTTGTTCTTTCCTTACTTGCACTTTTGGTTGTTATAACAGTGACCGTATTCCAATCTTTATTGGCCAAAAAAAAAAAAAAGAATGGCTTTGGTAAAGAAAATACGTTCAAAAGCTTTGAATACAGCTTTGACTCTGTGAAGATGTTAGGCATTTTTTAATATTCCAGGATATGCTTGTCCACACTGAACTGAGACAGAAGAATTATTTATATATCTAAAGTTATTAGCATGCATGACAGCTAACAGGATCAGGACCAATAAAATGAGTGCTTTAGAAAATCAGCAGCATGAGAAACAAGGGCCATTTTCAATCTTCAGTATAAAAGCTCGGAGCATGACTACTATGTCTGCATATACATGTATACACGTTATTACTCACCTTGAGATACCTGATTTGAGGAAGAAATTCACAAATACTTAACTCGACATGTCTAGACATCCAACATGCTACTGAAGTGAGTAACAGGAATAAAAGCAAAAATCAACACAACTTTAAGAAAACAAAGATTAAAGAAAACCAGATTTCTACACAGTGACAGAAACAGCCCAGACACCTGCAGGCACAAAGAAGCAAATTGTGAGGAGGAGAAAGAAACTCAGTGTGGATTAAATGTAAAGGGATTTAAGTCATTAACAAGAGATCAAAGGGAACATTAGAAGGGAGGGAAGGCTTTACAAGTGTCTGAGATAGAAGACCTTGGAGGAAATATGACTAGGATAAAATCATTACGGCTCACACTAAAAATAATAAAGGGAGTAGGACAGTGGTTGGAATTAGCTGGAGTCCATGCTTGGTTATAAGCTATATGATGCAAGAAACCCAGAAGATTTCTAAAAAAAGACCAACTAGAAATAACAGGAAGCCTTTTTTACTCTACCTAATACATGATGCAAAAACTAATATCAGGATCAGTAAACAACCATGGCAGACATCCACTGGGCCTCAGCAAGTGAGCAAAAATCACACGGATGTGCACAGCTTTTGTACATGATTGCCAATGTTGCACGGATGCAACAACATTTGCACTCAACAAAATCTATTTCAGTGCAAATGCAAATTGATCACTAATGAATTTTGTTCACACACAACCGAGAGAAATGCACAGTGATTGGAACTACAATGGCTTCTACCTGCTGAGGGTTCGGTTGTGCCCATTATTATAAACATCCATTATTCTGTGAGCAATAAAATAGCATCAATAAAGACTGGAAACAGAAATTAAAAATATATAAATCATAAAATAATCAGATAACCAATCTCACTGCAAAGGAAGTAAAGCTCAGTATTTAACGGACTCTCCACGAGCTCTTCAAGAAAACATAGGACAGATGTGCATGAATGATGTTTGTTACCTAAGTAAAGGACCTATTCACAACCCTGCTTAAGNAAGAGCAGCAGGTAGTCAAACTCAGAAAAAAGTTTAGCAAAGTCAAAAAAAAAAAAAAAGAAAGAGGAATTAGAAGCATATGAAAAAAACATTCTTGCAAAAGAAACCGTATTTAAGTCCCACAGTGACAAATTGACTGAAAATGGGCAAACAGGCTGAATTAAGAAGTTAGTTGATAAATTAAGCAAATGAAAGCAGTCATCAAGGTGTAACAAAGCATGTGAAAAAAGGAGAAGCAAGAAATCAAATCAGTGCTCAGTGAAGGAAGCGTGCAGTACTCCTTCACTCCTCACTTATATCTTTTCTTAAAACAAAGAGCCCCACACATGCAGATAACTCATAATAACTGTTTCAAGGACACAGAAAGGAACAAGAGGTTAGCCGCAGATAGTGTAGTAA
Organism: Cephalopterus ornatus; assembly: GCA_013396775.1. Lineage (NCBI taxonomy): Eukaryota > Metazoa > Chordata > Aves > Passeriformes > Cotingidae > Cephalopterus > Cephalopterus ornatus. Next base: position 26,470 of record VZRE01008821.1, read on the forward strand.
TGTGCCCACAGATAGTAAATTCTTAGAAATTCCTAGTACATCTTCTGCTCCTGCTCCATTCGTTATCTCAGTGTTCATAATGACAAATGGAAAGCACAAGCTGGCACAGATAACTCTCTAAACCTGAATGCTCATATGCAAATGTCAGTGTGTGGGAGGAAGAGCTTCCAAGGCACAAAGAACAATGGGATGTGCTGACCAGCCCTGTTACCTTAGGTGGAAAGAGAACCTGGTGCTAGGACAGTGAACACAGTAAAGTCTGTTCAGCACACAGCATTTGCAGCTCAGCCTGGATCTTGCTCTAATCAGTAGCTCTATGTCTGGAAACCTCATGTGGTGTGAGAAAAATTGGATAGGAAGATGCTGGAAACACATAAAGCCCTATGGTGAAGTATTTTCAAAAACAAACAAACAAACTAAAAACACCCAAACAACCAACCAAAAAATTATATTCCAAACTCTTTAGGGGAAAAAATCTCTTCTGAAATGTGAAAGAAGGACAGAAACAACTGCTGAGCTCCCTGTGGTTTTCACCTCCATCTCAGGGCTGACCAGCCCTTCTCTCCCAAATTAAGCGAGCCTGGGTAGATCGTGATTGGTCCTTGGCACCCTCGCTTCCCTGAGACAATCCAGAAAGCTCTCCCTAGCCCCTGCCTCTGCTGAAAACAGCACTGGACAAGGCTCCAAGAACCACTTGAACAGAAAAAGAAAAGCAATCTTCTCTGAGGGTTTTCCAAGTCTGTTTACACTGAAGTTTCAGACAGGATTGTAAAACTCAAAGGAAAAACAAAAATTCTTCATTCAGAGACTCAACTCTGAACACTGCCACTAGTTCTACCAGTTTCACCAATACTTTTGGCAGAGTTTGTGCCTCACTGAATAAACGTCCGGCACTTCAGACATTAGCTCTGTTAAAACTCAGGCACCTACACACGTGTGCATGCAAAGCTGCAGTAATAAACACTGGTTGAAAATAGCAGCAGGAAAAGTGCAAGCTTTGCAAGCTGTAGGCTCCAGAACTGGAGAATTGACTGGAAACATCTAATCAGGGATGCAGAACTCTGTAACATTATGATTTATTTAATGCAGTCAAACAACGGTCCGAGGCAATGAATCATATAGGAGATGACAAAGCTGCAGGTGATTTCTGTCATCTGGTTTAACCTGCACATTGATCAGAGTTTACCCCCATATTAATCACTTGAGATTGTAATCTAACACAGTCTTAAACACCTCTCCTGATTATGCTTCACTTACCCCCTTGTCCTTATGCAGGTCACTCCATTGCTAATTGCACTTCTAGTTAGGAGAAAAAGTGTCTAGTGTCTAATTTAATTTTGCCTTTTTTAGTTTCAAGCCGTTGCTCCTTGTTATGCTGTCTCAAGCACTGTAAATAATCCCTTCCCCTCCTCCATATTATTACCTCTCAAATATTTATAGACTGTTATATCCACCCTTAGACTCCTTTGCTACAAGCCATACATCATTTTTGTCACCCTTCTCTCTATCCTTTCAGATTTATCTATGTCCTCTTACAATGAGATGCTCAAAACTCCTTTGCTGTTTTCCCAAGTACAGTGAACCCGGAGCAGCAGAGGGGCTGAAATGCTCACCCCTCCTTGTTTCACAGCAATGCCTTTTTAAACAACTCTGAGCAGAACACATTATTCTGATAGGAACTGAAAATTACAAAGCCATGGCCACCACACTATGGAATGCTTCATTCATCGCACAGTTGTATCACTCAAGAATTAAAAAAGCATGCTAAGGAGAAGTTTTATCCTAAATCAAGGAAAGATTCTTCAAAGCAAAACACTTCTGTAATATTTACTTAGTCCAGCTTGAAAGAGATTTAGCAGCTAAGAAAACCACCTTAAAGCTGGAGACCACCTTCAGCAACTGCTTCCCAAGACAAAGTCTAACTTGTGCTGTGGAAAACATCACAATCCAAGAAGATAGAACAGTTCGCAAACTCTTACAAGAGACACATACAAATGCGATTCTTTTTCTCTCAACTGCAACAAAC
>VZRE01008821.1:38172-48372 GCA_013396775.1 Cephalopterus ornatus
GGGGCCCCGAGGTTCCACACGACAGCACGGCCGGGCCCCCGGTCGGAGGCGGCAGAGGCCGGCGCAGGCCGTGTCCGTGTCGGTGACGTCGGGCGAGGCCTGAGAGGGCATGGCATAATCGATCCGGAGGAGCTCTTTTTAAGCCTTATGGTCCCCTAGGTTGGGCAAGTCAGGTTTGGGCAGGCGACCAACATGGCCTGGCCCGGGGAAAGCTGTGACCCCCAAATAAAACACCGGTGTTGCCGCAGCTCAATTGGTCTTTGTCATGAGGCTGCTGGCTCCCGTTCACAGGTTCCCTCACACTCGTATCCATCAATGGGTATAACCACTGATCATCAGTAGCTATGTGGGCAGGTGATCCCAACAGGTACAGATGGTGAGAGCGTGGTGACAACTCGGTAGCCATCACCTCCGGAGCGGGTGTGGATGGCACAGCGGCTGTACTCTGCAGGGGAAGACAAGCGAAGATGCTTTTTTCTTCTTTACATAGGCCGCCCTTCCAACTTGGCACTATGTGATTTATAGATGCATACAGCTCTACAGATATTATTTACAGTATTAATATTTCCTCTGTTACACCTTTAAATCTTTCTGAGCTCAACTTTAGATGATGCTATCTTCATGCTGAAATGAAACTATTAAATTACATCTCAATCTAAGATGAATGACAACTGTCGAATGAGTGACTCAACAGAGATGAAGCAGAAAGCGCCTGAGATTATGTGAGGCTGATTTATAAAGATTGCATAAAGATTTCTATAACCTCAGCTTCATGACTCAGCATATCAGATGGTAATAAGTTACAGTAGGTAGAAATTTATTTCTGCTGGAAGAAGCCAAGGAAAGCGTCTCCCTCTTTGAGATCAGCTAACTCCCAGCTAATTCTGCTCAGACTGAGCTTCTGTGCTGGAAACAGTGAGTGCCTGTCCCAGCCTGAAGAAAGCCCCAGATCTTTGCTGCTTGATCCTTTGCATTAGCTTTTAATACGTTACATTTAAAGAACTTTTTTCTTCACAGTACAACATTGGAGACATTTATGGCACTTTCCATCTTCTAGAGAGACCACATTTAAACTGCACCTGTTAAGTCCTGGTCTTGAGCAGTCAGATGGTCCTCAAGCAAAGCCCCAGCAGAAGTTCTATGGGCTTGGCGCGGGTGTATGACCATCATTCAACTCACAGAAACTGAAACTTCTTCCTTGCGTCACTTCGCTGGGATTGACATTTCTGATGTCAATAACTGCACTTTCTCCTGCAAGAGAGGAGAAGATGAATACCGTGTTTAGTGGAACAAAATTAGGACTTGTCTTTACACCTAATGGTGCATATCACTAATGTTTAAGGAGGTGAACAATGCAAACAGGCATACTTAGCTTCCAATATTAAAATATGAAATTCCTCCCTGAATGAAACCAGCTGAGATCTTCTCAACTCATAGGGGCATAGATCAGTCTCCAAAGTTATTATTTAGGAGCAAGTGAGTCCTGAAAGTGAATCTCCAGTTTTTGAGGGTCAGTGCACAGTGGAGCACACATGCAGGAATGTTTTCAGGTGCTCACATGTCAATTGAAAATGCAGATTAAAAAGTAGACGAAAGGAAGCTACATCAAAAGAACAAGAAAGGCAAAATTAAAAAAAAAAAAAACCAAACAAACTGAGGTATGAAGAGGCAGGAGAAGAAAAAGCGCATCAGAAATGACAGGAGAAGGAAGAGAAAAACTGGAAAGGGTGAAAAAAGAGGAAAGATAAGAGAAGCACAGTATATAAAGCAAGCAAACGCAAAGTAGAAATAATAGCAGTTACCAGCTGCTTATCTGTGACTTTTCACTAGAAACTAAGTGTGACAGCTAACCTCAGAGATGAATTACAAGATGCAAAAAATGCAACAGTTCCAAGAAGAGCATTCATTCATCACGGTTTCACATAACTAGTGTTTTCTACTCCTGATTTTCAGGCTAGCTGCACAGATCTTTATTATCCGTAATGTTACAGAACCTAGTGGTGAGGGGGAAAAAAAAAAAGATCTGGTATTTTGTGTTCTGGATGAATACCACCGAAATACCTAGATGCATCATGAATACAACTACACAATTGATCATTTAATAATGAATTGCCTTTGTTTTGCTAGCTCAGGTCACACTTTTAATATGGGTTTACAGTTCAGTTTTGTTTTTCTCAATTTTTTTAATGGGTGTTTGGTGATACTGGATTTGTCATCTGTGGAGTCATGAAGTAATAGGAGATCTTCATAAACTGCCATTAGTCCTAACACGAATCACAGCAATCTCACTGCAAGTCTTCAGGAAATTGTAGTCATTGTCATTCATTTAATGCACGTCTGAGGATCTCTGGTTTGAGTCTGTCCGGTGATGATGGCAGTGACTAAACATTACTGCTGTTTGCTGGCACCTTTGGAAATAACTGTAATCCATGTTTCTGATGAAAAAAAAAATAATCAAAAGACATTTTTGTTTGTTTTTTTTTTTAATAGGGTATCTGAAAGTTGTCCTTTAGCTTTAACTTTTTTTGCACAAGCCTTTAAAGTACAAAATGTCGTCTGTTAGTAATGATCCATCCTTTGCTGATGCACGCCTTTGTCTGATCCCTTGAACCTTGCAAAAATGTTTATTTGCCAACAAGATTATCATTTGGCTTGACTGAGCAACCCAGTAGAGAGGTAACAAATTAAAAAGGGTTTAATTCTAACACTGATGGCTGGAAAGTGAGGACCTTTCACAGAAGTAAGTGGGGTTGAGTGCATTTACTAAGTTCATTTTAGAGATCTGCTAGATCTGATTCTGTTGGTTTTTGGTTGGTTGGTTGTTTGTTTTTTTTTCTGTCAGTGGGTCAAAACAGAGGGGTTTTTCCCTATGTGCTTACAGCAGATATTTTTTACTCTCCCAGGTCATTTTACAGACTGTACCCCAGGGCTTGTTGTGAATTCCCAACAGAGCCTCAGCTGCAGGAGTGGTGAGCGATAGAAGATAAAGCATGCACACTGCCAGTCCGCATTGTTTGAAAACATCGACATGTCCATAAACACTTTGGACATTTAGAACAAAATATCAAAAACAGCCAGAGGGAGTCAAGCGAAGGAGGGAAACCATGCCAGCACGTTCCCCTGAGACACTGATAGGAGCTGGGAAACTCCTCTGTGTTGGACTTCTGTGCTTCCCTGCAGCTTTGGGTGTCCTGGCTGCCCTGTAGCCACCAGCTTAGCAGAATAAACGGGTGAAAACTCCATCTGCACTCCTCCATTCGTGTTATTTCACACATGTCATTTACTCATGTGAGTTATTGGCTTGGTATCAGTGGGTCTACTTGAGTGAGTAGTCTTCCATGCAAATGTATTTGCTGGAGTGACAAACATCATTGTGACAACTAAACGGATTGAAAAGATACTTCAGGAAAAATCCAGTAGGTGGCATAAATAAGCCATATATTTTTTTTCACTTTCAATTCTCTTTCTTTCATTCATTCCTTATTTTAAACCTCATTTAACTTACGGGGAAGCTGAAGTTTTATCACTTGCCTTTTAAAACACAATCCCACAGGCAAAGGTTTTATTCCAAACTGAGAAATTTTTTTACGCTTTCTGGCAGCATATAACTTCCCCCACCCACCCCCCTTCCTATACTTATGTTTTTACAGTTTCCTTTTTTCAGGTAATACATCTAGGACTGCCTGCACCACAACAAAAGGTAAGGGTTTCTTATTAGGACAGGCATATCTGAACTGCTTGGTTCTCTTCTCTTCAAATTCCTTTTTCCTTTTTTTTTTTTTTTAACGTTGAAGTCCAGGGCTCCACTCTCACTTGAGTGAAGAACTAAAGCAGTTTACAGTGCTGCCACCGCTTGGCTATTTGTAACTTTTCCTCAGTGAGAGTTAGGAGAGTCCTTGGGATGGTGGTCCCCAGCTTCTCTCCAGTGAGCTCAGGGATGCCTTTCTGCATCAGCCTGAAAAGCTGCTGTGCCTAGCTCCATTTACAAAGACCTTCACATCAGTAACTTCAGACGAGCTACAGCTGAGAAAAGCCACCAGAGATTATTGCCTGAGCAAACGCATGTTTGTTTGCAAGACATCTGCTAATCAGAATCTAGAGTTTAATGGTCCAAATGTCAGGGCTATGGTAAAAACTATTTACATAAAAATCAAGAAAAGCCTGCCTGTAACAAGAAACGGTTCCTCCCCTTCATAGCTGTGAGCCCAGCCAATTACATTGGCCCACACTGCTCAATAAAACCAGGATTCACTGGAAACAAAATTCACTGTTAAATTATGCCATACAGTAAAAATCAAAGCAGTTTTGAAGTTCAATGAAGCAAATAGAATGGAAATAATTTAAAAATGGGTATGTTTATCATGTTTCCACTCTGAGTAGTTTTACTAAGAACAGGCATAAAAAGGAGAAAAAATTACCTTTTTTTCACTAATACCTACATTCTCTGTTTCCTCATTTGTTCATGCAGATGGGAGTAATTTCATTGCAGACTTAAAGGCTGAAAAAACCATGCTGTTAGCTCCTTAGAAATTTCAATCATTCTTAATAATTGACTTGGATAGCTATTTGAAAGCATTATTAGGTCCAGCTTTTAAAATAGAAGTTAAAAACTGAGTGTGGAGAAAACCACTGAATTGTTTCTTCTCAATATTCATTGTTCATTTTAGGCACACTTAAAAATTAATTGGATCCAGTGACTTAGAACATTGAAGACTCTTGCATGACTCATTAAGCTGACATTTCTAACATTTGTAATTCACACAGTAAGAATGATAGAGTCACATAAGCCATCTATACATTTGAGCTCCTTCATCAGGGTAGGACTACTGAAGAGAATGCCCTTAGTTTTGAGTATCATCATCAATTCAGCTCTAAGACATCTGTAATGGAGCTGAGTTTGATAGACTGCCAGAATGTGAAAAACTAAACTCCAACCTCTTAAAAATAGGCAACACAATTAATTGCTACTTTTTAATTTATGGTCTTTAATGTTTTAATGGATACAGTTAAATTTCCACATCATTGAGTGAGCCAATTGGTATTTAAAGGAAGAAATAGATCATTTCAAATTATAAAGCACTTGCTTTATTACCTATGCCTTCTTTAAGTGGTGCAAGTTTTTATTATTTTGCATTCTTGATCTTGAGAAAGTTAAAACTGCTGGAGCTCCATGATACTGAGGGATGGTTACAGCTGAGGAACCAGAAGGGGCAGGTTTTGCTGGGTCAATTTGTTGTCCATCCGATTTATTTATTCGGGCATTATTATTTGTTGCTGCTATTTCAGATGCTTAATAGAAACAATATCTCCTGAATTTATTTTCTTCCTTTTTCTTCAAGCCTAAACAAATATATTTTTCACATAATATTCTGCAGTCGGGGGAGCATTCTGTGGGAATTTCCCATGAAATTAGTCAGGGTAGCACCCATGTCTGAAAGCAAAGTGTTGTGCTGCCCTACCCCCGTTTCTTCCCACTTCCTGTGAGAAGTCTTTCAAATGCCCTGAGTGGGGCAGGGGTGTCAGAATCGCCTCCAGACACAGCTGAGCTCTTCCAAATATTTTAATGAATGTCAAATGACTGTTACTTAATCAGCTGTGCTGTGAAATGGCTTGATGTGAGCTGCTGACCTTTCGTATTTCCTAGGTTGAGAAAGAGGCTTTCTTCCCTGTCAGCCTGATTCTTCCCCTGAAGCCTCTCCCATCTGCCCTCCATGCCCCAGAGCCCCCAGAGCAATTGAACAGTTCAGAGGTGGTCCCCAAACACTACAGACAGTGTATTAGGTCTTCCCGTCTTCAAGGATTCATCCCACATCCATGCCAGGAATCTAGTTCAGAGAAAGGCCCTGGGCGATTTGGGTCCCAGGAAACCTATGTCTCTCAGGTAAGGCTTTGCTTAGTGCTTTCAAGATACAGAAAATTAGAGCACTTAGTTGGCAACAGTTTTCTTCTATCCCTTGCATGTCGTTCAGCGGAGTCAGGGTTGATGATCTCTGTACATCATATGTGCACATCTGCTAATTAGGAGTAACAGTTCCTCTAATTCTATTGGTGAGAAGCTGCTAAGGAAGATGACACACTGTTATGAATGATTACAACTGTTAGGCTATTAATTTTAATTAGTCTAGCTTTGTCTAGACACTGAAATGCTTTGAGAGGTGATGGGAATATTGTATGGAAACTAATTATTCAGACTCCATAATTTTCTGTCATTCCAATGCAAACACTTCCTTTTGCAGATGCCAGAACAAGGGTGTTCTGAGCCCAGCTCAGCCATCCCAGCTAAGTGTATGCAAATATTCACATTGTCTGAGTAACGTATTTTTAAAATATCCTCAGAGTTTGAAATTGTAACACATAACACATGATAAGGTTGAGAGCAAAGAGTAGCTTCTCTACATGATCATTTAAGTCATTGTTTTCTCTTACCAGTTTTTAAGAAACCAAGTCACAGAGATTGCCTTTTCACTGGAAGGAAGCTTGTGTGACTTCACAATAATGATGTCTAAGAACATTGTTCATTAGGCACCTAAGGTATTTACAAACACGGATAATTCAGTGTCGTTTTACTCTAATCTGCCCCAAGAGATTTATTAACAAGAACCTAGGCTAACATCACTTTCTGAGGCAGGTCATAACTCAGGGTCTGGGCGGGGGCAGGGTGGGGAGGGGTGACCTGTTTGTGTGTTTATCACACTTTAGCTGGAAAAGGATCAACTGGACAACAGAAACATGTCTCCTGCATCAGATTGCATGACAGGTGATTTTGTTAACATCCTCAACAAAATCATCCTGTAATTCAAAGAGAAATTTTAATTCCTGGAGCAGAGGTAGATCTCAGAGCCTGGGTAGCCATCTTAATACCTCTTGGTATTAGGTAGACTAGTTTCTTACAAGTAAAAGAATGTGACCCTTAGAGATTCCCCAGAAGGTAATGTCAGGCTCCTGAACTTCTTCCATGCTGACTTGGTAGAAGAGCTTGTAGGGGTTTTGCAGTTTAGCACAGGGTTACATGGCAAGGTTCCTTTCTCTGTGGAGCTTACATTTCTGTTAGCAGTTTTACAATGCTTGTCACTTCTTCCAGAGGCAATGCTGGGGCACAGGGCACAGCATTTTTCCATCTCTTGACCCCAGATCTTGAGAGGACACTGCTGGGTCTCCTTGTTGAACACAAAATTTGGATAGAAAGCAGTGGGATACTAGTTCAATGTTTAGTTAAAGAAAATAGTTGAGACCAAGATCTGCATATGACATACATGCAGGCTCATACGTGCAGGCCCTGACATGTCAGCAGTTGAAAGGAGGTTATTAAAAGAAGAAGAATTAATGAAACAATACCAGAATACTAAAACAAACAAACAAACAAAACCCCCAACCAACCAATCAAAAAACAACCCAAACCCAACCAAACAAAAACCCAAACCCCGACAAACCCCTGTAACTAACTGTTCTGTCAGAGACTCTGGTTGTCTCTGCATGCTTGCAGCAATGTCGGGTTTATCCTGTCTGCAGAGGTCTCCCCACTCCACAGAGTCAAGGGGGAGGCTAGGGTAGAGGAGGGAGGGAGAACAGCCAGCGTCCTGCGGGGGCGCAACTGGGCTCTCCGTCAGATACACGGGGCACTGCAGGAAGGCACTGGATGATTTTGTTCACGCAGCTTAAAGGAGGCATTTACAGTCATATCTGTAGCTTGTCTTCAGAAACTCACACACATACTTACACATTTTCATATGATTATGTATGTCTTCTTTATCTCCAATTCTTGACCATATTCTGACCAAATATGAGTTGTTGTGTGAAGGCCAGAATGGGCAGTTACCTTGTGACACAACAGACAGAGATGGCAACGAACTCATATTCATTTAAAAACTCACCTAAGCTTCCCAAGAACTAAAACCTGTTTTTTCAGAACTAATCTGGAGAACTTTCTGTATCTCTTTGCCTAACTGTCCCTTTGCAAATTATGATTTCAGCGTATGATTTCAGCACTCACATTATGTGAGATGTTCTAAATTCCTTATTTACAAGATTTGTCTCTTATCAAATCAAAACTACCCTTTTAAACTTCTTATTTTCAGCTTCCAACTTGTTAGCAGCTCTTGTTTGTCCTGTTGATGGTGGCAGCCTTTGGAGCAGTCTGCTGGGGACACAGTGACTGTAAAGATGTGAAGTTGTATTATATCTTGCAGTGTCAGATGCATCTGCTCCTTTTGAAATGGACAAAAAAATGCACAGACCACTTCTTGTTCTCATCACACTGCCAATTCTTGTTTAATTCACTCTCTGGCAAGTTGTCTTTCAACACTACAGATTTCTAACTTTCATGCCCACAAATGTATAATATTTTTCCTCAGTTGTTTCAGTCTGGTTTTCCTAAACCAAATCATATTTGTGTTTCCAGTCTCTGTCTTTGTACAGCTGTTCTGCTCGCAATTCTCCCAAATCAGCTTCCACGGCAGAAGGCATTAACATGCTTCTTGTTCCTCCTGCTAGGCTAGTGATGCAGATTAAGCCAGCACAATAAAGGGCGTCTGAACAGATATAACTGGTTGGACTGGAAAATTCTCACGATAAATTTGCAATAATAAGTGCATGGCGGAGCTGGGGGGCAAGCCATTTCCCAGGCCAGCCCCTGCCCGCTCACACCTCCTCCGTACCAGTGGATTGTAACTGTCTGATTCCAAGTGTCACTCACCTTTGGGACTAGAGAAAAGTTGCTCTTCCAGCCCGAGAAAATGCCCAAGAGCGATGCAGGAGCACTGCAGGATGACTGCCAGACACAGCAGGTGACTTTTCATGCCTCAAAGAAAGGTCTGATACCATGACCAGGAAGTAGAGAAGGATCTTTATTAATCTGCCCCTTCCACCATGGCATGCAAATGCAACGCATATCTTCATCTCAGTGTAGTTAATGTGGCTCATTAAGGAAAGACAGTATTACTGGGGGAGCATGAGCTACCCTTTTGGCTCTTCAGCTAGCCAAAGCTCTTGAGGAGAACACATCATGGGCTGTTTCTGCAACAGTACCTAAAACCATTAAGTGAAAGGCTGAAAAAAACCCAAACCAGTATAGCTCCTAGAATTATCTCTTTGCTACTTACATTCAGATCAACACTTAGCAGATTCCAAAGCACATGCACTGCTTTAAAAAAATGTTACGCCTTATGTTATCTAAGTAATAGTCCCGCAAATTAGTGTAGTGGTGTTTAGTGCACGTGGACATTGAGGTCTGTTATTCATGGCTGAATGTATTTAATCATGCTCTGCTTAAGAGTGTAGTGATGCCTTAATTACAGGTCTCTACATAGGTCCTTGAAGGGCAGTTTTGTATTGCAAGAAATATTTAAAAAGGCAGTTTATTTTTGCTGGTGTTGACTGTGTTGGCTAACCAAACAGAAAATATACAGTTACGGTTCTCAAGGGGAATGGCTATCACTCGCCCAGTGGCACAGGGTGAAGGAACAAGGCACAGGTGGATAAAAAGAGAGAGAAAAAATGTTGATCAAGCTTGTCTGCCATGCCCTGACTTGCTGTAAGGCCCTAGATGAAGTGCTCACAGCAGGTACCACCAGCTACCTAAAGGCTTCTCTTTTTCCTGATGACTTTCTCATTCCTGAGATCTCTTCAGGGCTCATACATAGGGTGGGGGTGTTGATATGTAGAAACATGCTTTTTCTTTTAATAGCAAAAGCTGAAAATCGTTAAGGAAATAGAACATTGACAACAGAAATTTTGAGAATTCATTCATCTCCTATAGAAAAGAACCATCTGATATATTGCAAAAGGTTTGTTGTACTGGGTTTGCATAGCCAGGTTTTGGTAGCGGGGCACTACAGGGCTGTCTTCTGTGAGAAGATGCCAGAAGTTTTCACCACATATAACAGAGCCTGTGCCAGCCGGCTCCAAAACAGACCTGCCACTGGACAAAGTTGAGCCTATCAGTGATGGTGGTAGCACCTCTGGGATAATACGTATAAGAGGAGGGAAAAGCTGCTGTGCAACAGCAGCTGGAATAGACGATTTAGAATATTTGAGAGAAACTGCTATGCAGGCACCAAAGTCAGTGAAAGAGGAGAAGGTGCTCCAGGCACTGGAGCAGAGGTTCTCCTGCAGCCCATGGTGAAGCAGGCTGTCCCCCTGCAGCCCATGAAGGTCCATGGAGAAGTAGATATCTACCTGCAGCCTGTGGAGGACCCCATGGCA
>VZRE01008823.1:4573-16653 GCA_013396775.1 Cephalopterus ornatus
CATTCCACATTAATTCAAATCAATCGAACCTTTAAGTTCAAAGTTCTCTGTTGATGTATTAATTTCCTAAATTTGAATTTCAATCGATATGCAGCTCATATACTACAAGTTTGCTGGTTTGTTTGGGGTTTTCTTCTGGGTTTTTTTGTTTTTTTTTTTTAAATAAGTGCAGATTCAATACAGTAAACCCAACAATGGCTCTTACACAGTCTCCCTTGATGCTTCTTCCAATTTTCTTTAATTGGAATATTAGCTTTAAACTACTGCAAGAGTTTAAAACAGCAAAGCCAAACAATGTCCCACTGCCAAAATGTGAGCCTAGCTAGGTAATGTTATTTACGAATAGAGTAACTCCTGTTATACAGTCTTCTTTCCAGCAAACTACTATTTAGACTTCAAGTCTAGAAAATTTTTTTCTCACAAACTGAAAACCACTCATCTGCAACTTTTCTATAGGATGTGCACATCTGCAGTGAGAATTTAAGTATCTTAACAATCGGCTTGCTTTTCTTAAGTAGCTTTTGCAAGATCTCTTAGAAGCCATCCGAGGTATCCAAAGTATATGGACCACAAACAGAAATCAGCACTCCAGATTAACAACTGTGCATTAACTGCGTTGCTACTGCCCTTGGACAATAAAAGATGGAATGACATATTTCATTATTTTTGTTGCTAAGAATCCTGCCTCCTGCAGGTCTGTTTGCTAGCAAGCTTCATTTAGGCTTCCTTGTTCTTCAAGGCCACAGACATATCTGTGCCTGGTGAAACAGACTGTCTTTAACAACAGATTTGCTGTTCAGGGACACACGAGAAAACTGCGCTGGAGTTTGCATGCAGCTGTCTAAGCTGTGCACTGGCAAGGTCAGCCAACTGCACACCGCAGGGCACAGCACAAGCTGCTCCTTACTGACCCCAAAACTTCTATGATTCTCTTCCCAGAAAGCCTAAAACTGATAGTCATTCTGCAGAAAAAAAAAATACAGATAACCAGAATATTTACGGTCAAACAGCCTCTCTATCCTTCTAACACAAGGGGCATTTATGCCTTTTACCATTAGCTCTTCTGAGCCACGGCACTTAAAAAATATCTGAGTAGGTTAAAGTATTTAAATGCTAACATGCTTTGAAAGGCTGGTGGCATATCAGACGTTTAAATGACAGAAAATAGTTATGCAATTTCACTACAGCTGACCCCTCCCCCAAGACTGTTAGCAAAACACTTGCCATGCTGTATAGCCTCAGATGATGTGAACTGACATCACGCCTCAGCAGGAAAAAAGCGCCCTTGCTTACTTACCTTTTTGTTAGAATGAAGCAAAGAAATTCAAATGCTCGAAATGAACCTTCTGCAGGACAATGACAAGCTAGTGAAAAGCTAAAGAAATTAGGATTATTTCATGTACATTTCAGCAGTGATACAAGAGTTTCACTTTGCTGCAGTTCACCTAGGTTCTCCAACCTATTCCCAATGCACAGGGAACACAAGACACATCTCCTGCTTCTATGAATATGAAAACAGGTTGCTTCATTCTAGATACTACAATATTTTTGGTAAGCTTTCCTACAGAGTCCTTCCCGTCTGACATCAGAGAGGTTTCACAGGACACTTCCTGAGAATCAATCTGGTCAGATCCTGGCCAAGATGAGCTGCTGACCAGCAATCTCTCGGACCACTCCACGGGTGATGAGTCTTTTTTCATCCATCCAACGCCCACAACTTCTCAATGGCATTTACCTTCTCTCCAATGCTTTGGCACATTCCCAGCTCTCAGAGACATGTGTTGGGTTTAACTTTTCCTGATACGTGCCAGCACAGTTGCCAGTTTCATGCCCGAGAAACAGTGCAAAAGCCTAGGACCAGCTGCTTCACCTCCAAAAGACACAGAAACTGCAAAACCAGGTGACCGCACCTGGAAAAACACCTACTCAGCAGAGCACTCCACCAGCTCCTGTGGTGCACAAAGGCTGGTGGTGAAAGCTGGGCTCAGGAAGCCTACTGAACTGTCACAATGGACTCACTGAAAGGCTCTTCTTGGTACAGTACATGAACAACAGCTCTAAAACACACAATTTTACTAACCAGGGAGACTTGAGATGTCGTCAGCAACTACAACAGGAAGAAGGTGAGAGGGCTGCCTAGTGAGATCCACAGCACTGAAATAAATAAAATAATGGATTTTCACATGGCTTGTAAAAAATTAAAGTTTGCACCTTTCAGTGAAAGTTTGCACCACGTTCAGCTTAAATATCTTAATGCTTATGTTCACCAAATAATTCCTTCCTACTAAGCCACTTCATAAGGTTTCAGGGGAAAAACAAGTTTAATGAACATTATTCATCCATCTCTTTAATAGTCTGAGAAGCCAGCAGCTCAGCCTGCAAGCACCTCCCACCACTTGTTGTCCCCCTCTGGGAAGATCTTCCAGCCACTCACCTTACTCCTGCACACCCACCTCCACTGAGCCCTTTCATTCCGATGACTTGACTCCAACGACCCACACCTGGGAGTATGACCACACTTTCACTCCTTACAAGCAAGGTTAGAAAATGCCATCGGCAGAGACAATCTGATGCATATGAATGCAGACAGATTTGAAGAAGTGCCCACTCTCTCAGTAGCACTCAATCTGGCCTTTTAACAGCTTTCTTCCCCTGAGCCCCACATAAACCCACCTCCACCAGCTTCTGGTAAGTAAGAGATGCAGATGCAAGCAAAGATGCCACACTAGCCTTTCCATTCCCTCCCACGCTGCCAGAAGGGGCAAGGGCCAGGCAGGAAACTCTCTCGCACTGCTATGCACGGTCCTGTTTCATAGTTTTGACTCCTGGATAAGCGATAAATTTTAAGACCAACAAGGAACAGGAAGCAGTCTCTCAGACAGCAAAGCACATGGCCTATCCTTGGGACATCTGCTGTCATCAACAGGCAAAGACACACGAGTTCAAGGAATAAATGCATCACCATCTGGATCACCTGACTGAGGAGGAATAAAGTCACTAAAAAATCTAGAGCTGAACAATGTTTCTCATGTGAAACAACAGCAAATCTGCAGTCCTCCACTCCTTGCCCTCACAGCTGTGAAACTGAGACAAATAAGATTACAGGATCTTAAAGTGATCTATTAAAGCAGATAAACACCTCAGTGTGTTACTGCGGCACACTGGAAGATGTGACCCAAACACAGACCGTGTTTTATAAAGGAAGAGGGCTTCATAGCTGCAGAATACCACAGAAGAACAGAGGGTTGTTTATGCTGCTGGTTTGATGAATTTAAATATGGGAAAACAGCAATAAAAATGCTTAGAGAACGAAAAATATTGTCAAACTCCATTACAATAACGTCAATTGTTTGTAGTCCAAAAGATTAAACTCTACTGGATTAGTAAGGATGACATGTCACTTTTAGAAAAGCCTGTCTGTGACAATTATATCCATGAGACCGCAGAAGGTTAATCACCAGCAGAGGGAGGATAAGGCAAATGTACAGGCCAGAAAGTCAAGTAATAGTCCACAGACAAGACTATAGTCAGGCCCGGGTTTAGACAGCATTCAGACCTTTAACCTACACAGTGGATGCTGCCCATCAACAAGACTTGAGGAAACTTGTGTAATACTGCCTCAGCTTTTTTTACGTGAAGGAAAGAACAACTGCTGATTAGCAGGATTTGCATTCAGCACTAAAGAGGACATTACAATACAAGAACAGAGTTAAGTACAGCTGGTTTGGGCAAGTTACGCACCACAGAGGGATGGCCTTGGACCAGTGGAGATAAAAAGTAAAAATAAAAATAAAATTTAAAAAATCAGGGGAAAAATACTTCAGGGGAATAAGACAAAGAATAAATTTTTAACCAGGACACCACAGAGTCTCATATCATCATAAAGATCTGATTCAAGGGAAGCAGCAGCAGCAGCAGCAGCACCAGCACAGGAGGTCAGGGAAGGGAGGAAAAGGACAAGGAACAGGCAATTTCAGTTACTGAGTAAAGCACAATGTGAAGCCATGACTTATGGCTGCATCCTTGGAGGACTGGCCTTCATCAGGCCCTGCTCCTGGGCTTCTTCCTGCAGGGGCTCAGAGTCATGTGAAGATGTCCCCACCTACAAGCTACAGGAGTAAAGATGAAAGCACCAGATTGTTTCCCTTTGATGCACATCAGGAAAGTTCTGCAAACAAGGCTGTTCGGACCCACTCAGATGCAGAGGGGAACCAGATTCTAAAACATTCCCGTAAGCGAGATTAAGGCACAGACAAGGCCAGATGCTGGATTCCAAAACAATAATTCAACTGATAATTTATTCCACCAGCACAGAAAAACATTATGATCACTAACAAAAGATGTTTTCAGATGCTGTGCACTATTTTGTCCTAACCAAGGCTGATCTGTGATAAGTCTGCAGTCTTTCCCTTTCTTCTGCTTATAAAGGGCCTGTGGCTGACAGAAGCCAAACCGAGCAAGTGCAAAAGCAGAGAATTTCCATGGATCTAAAGATCAAAAGAACCTAGACTGCAAAATGGCAATCACTTCCGCCTTCATGGGGAAAAAGCCATAGTCTGAAAAAGCTGAGTGAATTTAGTTAATCATAACCACAATAAGCCCTTCATCTCTGTGGCACGACGTCCCAGGCTTTGCAGCTAACATTTCACTATGTGAATGGGTAGAAACATTTGCTCACATAAGCTGGTTAGAAGTGATTCAGCCCAGATGTCCGAATGGCTTAGCAGTCTTTGTTTGTGAGATGTTTGCAAAACATCAGTAAAGAATGACAGACACAAATACATGACTGAGTTCCCGTCCAGAGGACGTGTAAGGCCTGGAGTTTAACAAGGCTATTTTTGGCAGCATGTATTGCTAAAACTCACTGATGTACCCAAACTATGGTTATACAACATTTGGTTCCTACTTGAAGGAAAAGGGGAAAATAGGATACAATCTGGAATCTAAAAGACCTGCCCATTAGGGTCTTCACAGCCCCAGGCAGCACTGCTGCACCTTTCAGCAACAAGGAGACGGAGCAAAGAAACCAGACAGGAAAGATGCTGCCAGTCTTGGAAAACACTTGATACGCAACAAGGTGGAGTGAAGTGTTCCCCTTACAGCCATGACTGCTTTGACTAAAGCATTCCAGGAGAAGTCCAAAAAGGTTTGTCTTACAGGTAGTGGCAGCTGAGAAATAACTAGGGCCATAACTGCATTTGCAGTGGATCTGCTCAGATACTTCTATCAAAACAGTGGCCCTGTCCAACTCTCTTAGTACCACATACAGAGGTACTGGAGAACACACACATAAAAAAAGCAGCATTTTAAAAGCATGTATCATAGACACAAAAAACTTAACAGAAGAACCCAGGGTGAGAATATCACAGGCAAAAACTTGAAACGAGGCCAGTAACACGACAGCAGTTCATCCTTCCAAATACAAGGTCATCTTCTCCTCTCACTGTGGAACGTATTGATCCTAATTAAGCACAAAATTTCCTCCAGCAATATGACGTCTGGTTCAGACAGTGTCTGCAATGCATGTGTACATTACAAATTTACCCTTAAAAAAGCAAACATGGGAAAAAACATGGACTTGATCTGCTATGCAAATATGTGTAAACATGCACATGTATGTAAACATGCACATACAAACTTCTGCACATCTATTACACAGAGGTATTTAGTTCAGTATGGTGAAAAAGTGATGCACAACCACTTTCATAAATAAAGAGATTCATCTCACTCAGTGATCTCAAACAACAAATCCATTCCAATGCCACTGCCCCAGATTACCTGATTAACAGAATATAGAGCTGAAATCAGCAAGGAAGCTTGATTAGAGCCTGTCTTCCCCAGAATATACCCTGTATCAACTGACAAGCCTTAACACGAGTTCAGACCCACCAGCAGCAGACCCACCAGTTCTCCTCCACTACTTAAAACAGGCTAACATCTAATTTGTAATAAATAGGCTTTTCACAGGCAAAAGAATGAATATGTAGTAATCAATACTGATAAAATTTATCATTACAACACTGTCTTCACAGATGTTACGTTTACTGCCTTCAAATTTAAAGACAACAAATTAAAGGAAACACACAACTCTAGAAGGGCATAAAAGGCACAACAGCCTCCTACATTATGACTTTGCATCTACAAGAACAAAAGTCAGCTTCGAATTCTCCTCCTTAAAGCCATTCCCATCTTTAAAGCTCAGACATTCTTCTGCTTGTACTAGTCTATGCAGATGTCATAACTTGAGAGTATGCGCCTTGACCAAAACTTAAGAAGTTGGTTTTTAACTTTGGGGGTGGAAGGATTGGGAGAAATTTGAGCATTAAGTACCTAATTATAGCTTAGGTGCAAGCAAAGTGAAAATTTGCTCGCACTGTGGACACTTAACTTTGATCAACGCCAGAACACTGAAACCCTGATCAACGACACTCTTGATACACTTCTGCCAGAAGTCTTTATGTTCTAAAGGAAGAAAACTACCCTTTTTATATCACTCTCCTTCACAAGTCACTTGTAACTACATTTTGATATATTCAGACATAATGTAGTTTTCCACAGTACTGTCCAGAAAGGAAGGCAAAAAAGTAAAAGCAAAGATTTTGTGGCAAAGAACAGAACTCTGGGGTTAAGGAGCAAAAAGTAAAGCACTTAGCAGAGCTGCCCAAGATTTCAAACATCTGCAGAACGTTTACGGATGAAACAGTCTTTTGTTCTCATTTGTACCTATCATTTCAGAGTGCAGGGGCAGCACTCCCCTGCATCTATGTTTTGAAGGTGTATGGACCAACTGCTATACATAAAACTGCACAAATATTCTACCTGCCACACACTTGGGATGGCAATGTACAAGCAGTTGCTCTAGCCAGTTTTGTTCCAAAAGCAGCAACTGCTCTCCTTGTTCCTAAAGAGAATTTAATGAAGCCATCTGCTCACAGTTCAGATTATTCTAAAAACATCCTGCATTCTTTATGCTCTCTTTTGCAGTTCAAAGCCTGGCTAGCATCCCAAGGCTACAACCTTTGCAAAAAGCAAAGCAAGAAGCAGAAGAAAAATTCACTGAAAATATTTTGCTCATATAATCATATGCAGATATCATATTACTGATAACATTTTTGGCAATGTTTGTATTTTGAAGACAGGCAATAGACTAGTAAGTTGCAATGCAAATACAAAATTGAAACTTGCAATGCTTGTTTTCAAATATTTGAATATATTATTTGGTAATGTAAACAATGTCCAATCAAGGAAGATAATTGATCCACAACTTAAAAATTAACTCAAGAGTTACAGCCTCACAGAAACACAGCCACGAAATTAAAAGCTTATGTTCACTTAGTTTTTGGAAACTCTATCCAACCCATCTGTAAAATACCAACCAGGAAACACAGATTTAAAGAAACTGCTGTACAGGGTACAGGAAAGTGCATTGTCACACAGTGTAAGTGCCATAGACCTGCAGCAGCTCTTCTCAGCTACGAGGATGCTGCCCATGCTCGTGGGATGTACAGGACAAGAGTCCTGGAAGAGGCACAGCCAGCAAGGATGAACATGAGGCAGGACTCCCGCATGAAGTTACTGCTTTTACACAGAGCACAGATACGTAACATTTATTGTCTTTTAACACTCCAAACTTGAAGGTCCATTTCTACAATTTCCCATCTGTTATCACCCCTCTGGCAGCAGCTTAAAACATAATTTTTCAGAGAGATGTATTCCAGCACAGGATTAACTTCTGCTGCATCTGGCAGTATAAATAAGCTGAAGTGTGGGTTTCCAACTGAAAAATACACCCTTCAGTCACAATGCAAGATCAGAAAGGTAAAAAACCTGCTTCCTTGTGTATTCAAGACAAATCTGAAATTAATAGCGCTGCAAGTCATCTGGGGACAGAAAATACATTCAATAAAGTACCAAGCACAAAGGAGCCTTCCATTTTGCCTCGTTCTTTAGATTACTTTTCAATACAATTAATGGTTGTGCTCAGTTACAAACAAAACAACACCAACCAAAAAAAAAAAGAAAAATAATCAAGAAACTACGAGTGGCACAATAAAAAAAAACACCGAAGTTTATTTGTAGGAAAACAGATCCTTCGGACACCAAGAGCAAGAGCATGAACATCCAACATGCATGTTTTGGGTTTTGTTGTATTCACAGCAAGACTTGCTGCAGAAGGCCGGGGACAAGAAAGGGAGAAGAATCTCTCTTTCAAATGTTTTGTTATGGCAGTTTCCAAAAAGTATGGTTTCTCCTTGGGACTCACATTTAACATACTAAGATTGCATTTTCAAAATTTTAGTAATCACCTGGTGAGAGTTATGGCAGTAGCACGGGACAGGCAAAAAAATCAGAGCAAAGCTGCTGTAAAAAAAAAAAAAAAAAAAGGGGGGGAAAAATCTGCAAAATTCCATGCACCAAAATCTGGGTGTAAACATTTGCTCTGCTCTTGCAGCACTAAGTGACAAAATTCCGTGCTCACAGTTCAGAACATATTGTTAAAGAGCTGCTTCTTCACAGAGCCAAGCGTGTTGCAGCATGAAAAGAAATAAGAAATTCTCAATTTACAGTTTTTTCTCCCAGATTTCTCTGTAATAAAATCAGTCTTTTACTTGCATTCATTAAAGAAGTGTGCCTTCCAGATTTGGCCTTTTCACAAAGAAAGCAAGGCTGTCATTTTTGGTTTTTATACAGGGAGAAAAAAAAAAGTAGAAATGGTACTGGAATGACTTAAGAAATATTACTTTTTTTTCTCCAGTGCTGGGATTCTCCAAAAGCAATCATGTGGCTACTGTCATAGGCATAGCTAAATCATCTCAAATAACATGTGGCTAACAGAGCGCTCCCAAACCAGGACAAAGCTATCAAAGGAACTCCATAAAACCAAAACTACACTTCTACAAGAAGGCAGTTCTCCCACTGCAAATGGTGCCATTTCCTCATTCTGCACATGGTAAGTGACTGAAACATAAGGTTTCCGAAAATCAAAGCAGAAAGCACTAAGACATCGGCGCAAGTGTTTAACACATGAATAACCTCCTGTTCTAAGAAACAAAACTACTCCATAATTCAAAGGAAAATGGTGTAAGTAGGGTGTTTTCTACACTCACTGATTTAAAAGACACAAATACACCTCCCCTCTTCTGCACTGGCCTGAGAACTTGTGCCCTGATGGCAAAAACTTGAGTGACTGAACTGTGCTGGCTCTCCCTCTGTGTGGCAGGACAGGTAAGAAGGCCCATTTGCAGACCGATCGCAGGATGGGCCTTGTTGCACATCCTCTGGACACCAGCACTGAACACTGCCAGTGTGCTGTGCCCTCCATTTCAGTGAAAGTCCCTTAACACTCCTGGTCTCAGGCCAGGAAACAGGCAGCCAACAACACACATCTCATCACTGTGCAAAGAGGAAGGAAAAGATGTTCCCATCAAATGCGGCATGGGAGTCTGCACTCAGAAGTCAGTGGCTATTTAGCAAATTACTGCTCAAACAGCACTATTATTCAACTCCTTTTCCTCTTCTCACATTAATGAGAATTCCGAGCATTATCCCCCACTGCATCCTGTACCAGCCTAGGCCACATGGGAAGAAGGCTGTGTTGTGGGTTTATGTGATTGAATTTTAGTAGCAAGCAGGGCTATAGGGGTAGCTTCCGCTAGAAGTTGCTTGAAACTTCTTCTGTCCTATGAAGAGCCAGTGATAGCCAGCTCCAGGAGGGACCTCCTGCTGCTGGCCAAGGCTGAGCCAATTACCACTGTAACGCTTCTGTGATAACATATTTAAGAACAGAGGAGATTGTTGTGCGGAAGAAATTCCAGCCCGGGAAGAGTGGAGGAGAACTCGGGAACAACAATGTAGGCACCAAGGTCAGTGCAGCAGGAGGAGGAGAGGGGCCCCCCTCTCCCCCAGGAGCAGGGGAAGGACTTGGAACTGAGGCCCCTGCAGCCCGTGGAGGGTGCAGAGACCCCGCTGCAGCCCACGGAGGAGCCCAGGCTGGAACAAGTGGATGCATGAAGGAGGCCGTGACTCCGTGGGAGACCCAAGGATGGAGCAGAGTCCTGCAGCAGGCCTGTGGCCCGCGGAGAGAGAAACCCCCGCTGCAGCAGGTTTGTCCCGGGTAGGACTTGTGGCCTTGTGAGGGACCCCACGGGAACAGGGGAAGGACTCAGAGCTGTGGCCTCCCTGCAGCCCGTGGTGAAGACCACGGTGAAGCAGCTGTCCCCCTGCAGCCCGTGGAGGACCATCGGGGTGCAGAGACTCAACTGCACCCCATGGGGAACAAGCACTGACTACAACCCGACTTCCCTGTCCCCCTGCACTGCTGGGGGGAGAGGACAGAGAACACGCAAAGAAGGAGGGGTGGGGGGTGAAGGTGCTTTAAGACCGTTTTATTTCTCACTCTTTAGCTTTTATCCTGTTAGTAATAAATTTAAGTTTTACCCCACGTTAAGTCTGGTTTGCCAATTAGTAAGTGACTTCTCTCAGCTCTTATTTCTGCTCATGAATCCTGAGCTGGTTTTCTTCCCCCTCTCAGTCCAGCTGCAGAGGAGAGTGAGAGAGTGATTTTGGTGGGTATTTGAAATCCGGCCAGGGTCAAACCACCACAGGCTGGCACTCCCTACCCACACACCAAGGGAGAAGAAGTGCTCCGCCAAACACTGGCGGGATCCCCCAAACCAGGGATCCTACTCAAAGAATTAAGGTAAGGACCCACAGTGCTGCTTGTTGTAGCACTTCTCAGATCCAACATGTTCTGGAGAATATCCTTCTGGGATAGATAAAAGCAAATTAAGCAAAAACATTTTCCAGGTTAGTGCCTAGAGTCACATCTGCGCACGCGCATTTTCTCTCCCCTTGGTGTCTGGTGTCTGATCGATGTTATTTATCAAGGATTAAAGAGATTGTAAACTACCCAACTGCTTGAAATTTGCTTCGTCGGAAAAACCCCCGAACTCACTTGTTTGAAATGTGTCAGGGAGGTGATGGAAGATAATCTGAACAAATATTAGTATGTATGTTACATATTTTTGTGTATTAATGGAGATGCAGAGACTTGTCAGCAGCAGACACAGGCTTCTCTCCACCTCCACCAACCAGGAACAAAATGTCATCACCCAGAGGATCAGAAGAACATGACCAGGCACACAAGCAGAAAAACAGACTTTATACAACTGCTAGATTGAGGGTACCTGGAGTGACACTTACACAGCAGTAAGTATGTAACATATATACTAGTACGAGAGATGCAGAAAGATATATATTCACAAGGCTAACACTAAATTCAAAGTTTATGTTGGTTCAAAAGAACTTACCCAGCTGAAAAACTAGGCCATTTGCTTTTAAAGGGAGAAAAGAAGGCGTGACATTACTTTTCTGCTAGATCAGTTTCTGAATGTAGCTCACACTACAGAGCCAGACAAATTTTAATACTAATGCAGGGGGAAAAGTGAAAGCTCATTTAACTACAGATTTTCAAGAAAAATATGCTTGGTCTCCTTCACTGTGCAGAACTGCAGTACTGGGAAGTGTTAAGGTTTTGACTGAAATTCTGCCAACTAGAGAAAACACACTGCAATCTACTAGACCGGTTGCTGCCATGGAACAAAGCATCTTTCATGTGTTCCTCACGGTTTCCACTGATCTACCTGTGTCCTCAATTTGTCAGGGGACTGAATAAAACACAGGTACAAACACAGGAGCTGTGCTCCTGTGACGCACACACACACACACAGAGGAGGGTACTTCAGAAACAGCAACATGAGCGCTCCTGAAACACACCTGCCACATACAGCTAAAGGATTCTGATCCTCAACAGTACTGATAACATGTCAAAGCCTGTAATACAGGAGTTCTAAAGAGTGGAAAATGTGAAGTTTGGAACAGCAGGACTTAATGCCGATCACACCACCTTTGCACTCTTCCCACCCCGGATCTTTTGTCAGTCCCCTAAGCAGGGAGATAGCACAGGCTTCAGCTGCCTCCAGAGCCTCTTCTTGCAGCATTGTATGGGGGATGCTCAGCCTCCATTACTCCATTCTTACCCCCAGCCTCAATGTGAGCTGCTCCCAGAAGATTTAAAAAAA
>VZRE01008823.1:16681-49468 GCA_013396775.1 Cephalopterus ornatus
AAAAAAAAAAAAAAATCATCACTGAATGGCAGCTCTCCCACAGTCCTCTTCCATTTCCAGGCTTATGAAAGCCAGCAAACTGTGGCACAGACATAATGCTTCAGCACTGTGTGACCATAATGATGTGTGCAACAATCACAAACGGCCACAGCAGGACCAAAAAAGGAGCAGTGAGAAAAAAGAGAAAGGGACAAGTCACCTATGCTGAAGCCTGTTTGTTTAATCTTATTTGTCTTCCAATTTCACTAACTGAAGAACACCAAGAGCCATTTGAGTGCTGTGAGATAGAGCAGATAAATGCCTGACCACAAGATCAGAGGTACAATTTCTACCACAGGTTGGTTTCACCACTTGGACATCACAAAAAAAAGTATGAACGAGCACTGCTGGTGTGTTTAAAATTTTCTTGCCCTGACATGTTGAAGACTGAAAATGTACCGTGAAGGATGATTTGCAAAACCGAGGCAATGGGTACAGCAAACACACAAACCAACTGCATTACAGTCACACAGTCTCACAGCCCTCAGACTGATGCAGCTTCTTGCAGCCTTTGCTGGCTGCCTGAACAAAAAAAATAATGAAATTTAAAAAAAAAAAATCAGAAAGACACCGTTCTTTGAAGAAACAATTTTAAATAAACAAATTTGAAATAAACTGATGCTTAATCAAATTCTTCCATCTCACTCTATCAAAGTTAGACTGGTATGGTCATCACAGGATTCTACATGCAAAACTGGTAGAGAAACAGGTAGTGGAATGAGTAATTAATGGTTGCATCCTCCAGTTCAATGAACAATGACAGACTGACCACAACACACGGTGTAGTCACAGCAGCTGTAACAGAGAGAAAATGCTTTTTAAAAAAGCTTTAATCAGGATAGCTTAGAGCTGCCAAAGAAAAAGTTAACATACAACTAAGATCTTCACACGCAGGCACTTCATTAACCTTTGATTCTCATGCTATGCACCCCTGAGCAATGGGTATGAGAAATTTTGTTTTAAGAAGTTATGTCTACCTCAGTATAAATGTACACCGTCACAGGGTCCCAAAGAGAAAGCACTGCAGTTACTAAATCGATTTAGGTGGGCAGTACAGTCTTGAGAAGTAGAATCAAGTTTGTGACTAAAACCCCACCCAAGCGTGGATGGCATCCACTTAACTTCCCCGTCAGAGGAGCTGGATCCTAAGGCTGTCACTCAGAAGTGGAGCTTCAAAGCACATAAACCATCATTCACAGCTACTGGTGCAAGTGTAACTTTTCTGCCCATCAATAATTTTTTGATGTTGCAATTCACAGACCAGTCTGAAAGGTTCCCAAGGCAGACAATAAATACTCCTGTAGGTTAGTGTATCACTGACCAGTGGGCCTCCTAGCACAGTTCAAACAAACAAACTGTACTAACAGACTGTCCATTAATTAAAGCTGACAGCTTCCTTGCCCATCAGGCAAGAGCGCATTCAGGAGCCATCACATAAGGAAACCATTGTTAGTCAGTCTTTTACATATTCAACTGCAGAACAAAAGGTGACTGTTGTACCGTCAACAAGGATTTCTGCAGGTAGCAGGGCTTCTCATCAACAAACATAACAGACAAAAGAGATCTTACACTGAAAGAAGAGGTGAAAACTCTTACTAAAAACAAAATAAAATCAAACTTTTATTTCCTATTACAGTTTTTCACTGATCAGCACCCGTTCATAAGCACCATCAGATTTAGGTCTCACATCCCACCACTTAGCCACTGTCACTAGCTAGAGAAGACAGTGCAAAACAGCTCCCTGGGAAGGGACAGTTTACTCCGCTTCCCTTCTCCCAGATCGTCGTATTTAGTGCTCTTTTGCAACTTTTCAAACGTTTCAATAAAATACAACATTTTGACTCTTGAGTATGAGACAGGCATCGCAAAAAAAAAAAAATCAGATCTTCACTTCTTTCAAAACATTTGTCATACGGCAGTTCTTCCTCAGTAAAAAAAACCCTGATATAAAATGCTGCAAAAGACCAGAAAGAAAAGGTAAGGAGAAAGCTCCTTGCATAATGGAATGAAAGAGAGATTTTGAACTGCTGGTGGTGTTCCATGAGTACATAAAAACACATTTAAAAAGGAAATTAGATTCATATTCATATCAACACTGTTTCTAAACTGTGATTTCTATGAACCGCACCAACTACAAACAGCAATCGCAGCTGGCACAATGTGAGGACCAACTCCAAAGAGCAAAATACTTTCATCCAAATTTTCCTAAGAGCAGAAAAATAGATAAAAGAGCATCCGAAGCTTCAGAAACTAGCAACGAAAGAACCCCAGAACAAAATGAAATAACAGGCCGAGACAAGTAAAGGGCCTCTAATGGTCGTGATTTATTCTATCACAGCCTGTTAGTGTCAGGTTATGTAATGAGCCCACATGATTTAGGAATTCACGTAGGGAGAAAATGTCTTTCAATTAGCAATATGGATCTGGGTTGGCTGATGTCAAGTGCCTGTAAGTGATAATCTTGTGAAAATGACAGATGAAGACTTTAAACAATGGCTTAAAATTCATTACTTTTTTTGACCCCAACTTTATATAGGTATGCCTTAATGCTATCTTCAAAATCGACTAAAAGAACTTAGAAAAGTAGATGTAAGCTGTAATTCTCCCAAGCACAGCATAGCTCCTACTTTCAAACGTGTCTGCTTCTAAATTAGGATATAGATGAAACGATGTATGCAGCAAAAGCACAGACGTACATAACTCAAGAACAATGAATTAGAAGAGGAGAAGACTGTAAGCAATAAAACAGACTCACAAAGATCAATTATTACATGGCAGGCATTTCCAGGAGGAAAGATATGGATGGGAAGAAACAGGCAGCTAACAAAGCCAAAGCTGTCATGGAAAATCTGTTTGCCCTCCTGCATAACAGAGGCTCCTAAACCCCTCCACGAGTCAGCTGAAGTGAAAATCTGCTCTTAGAAAAGCAGACAGTCCCCAACATACAGCCTCCTGCAAGAGCTAAAGTTCATTACCAGTTTTCTGCTACATAAGTGTGCCTTATTACTGGTTCCAAATACCTGCCCTCAGCTTCTAAACATAGAGGTGCTACATACCTTACTCTAAGGAGTCAGCTATATTTTTCCTCCCCATCATCTGTATTTATTCATTTATGCCCACTACCTTTTCTTTGCTAAGTCACACAGGTAATGCTTCTTGAATTTATCCCACTGTAAACATTTTCTAGCACTTACCAACTCCAGGACTCAGGTCATATCCTGTGGCACACAGGTTCAAAGAAACGAGGCTGCACCACTTCTTGGAGAATTAACTAAAAGAACTTTTTATTAATGTAACAGAAAAGACTTGGGCTGGTCAGCCAACCTAGGGGAACACAAAGAGAAACTGAACAAAGCTAAACCAAACTGCACAATCACCATGGCTCCCGCCTTTTACTGGGTGTGGTAGGGAAGGCTCTGGAACAAGAAGCAGTGCTGAACTATATAAGGAAGAAATGACCACATAAGGCTGGTACTGCAGTGCAGCACCACTGGCTAATAGAAACACAGGATTCGAGGGTGCAGGGAAAACACGGGAAAATGGGGGTACAATGAAGGGAAATGATACAATACAGAATGCAATAACATAACACAAAACTTAAAACACATCTTCTCGAAAAACTGACTCCCAACAATATCCTGTACTCCTTCACAAGCAAACAAGATAACCGAAGAAGGCTAAACCATGCTTTTGTGACCCTTGCTAAACTGATGTGCATTACAAGCAACACATTAAAAACATACACAGAATCAAGATTACAACAACACTCCCAAACTTTCAAACACATCCTTGGAAGTGGCTTTTAGAACTGTTTTTTTGAGACATTTAGACAATGACTGTCCAGAACCTCATGTTGTCAAAGGAACCAGGTTCAGAGCCCGCAATCACGACTGACACCACCAGCCTCTAGGGGTGTCAGCGCTGGAGTCCTCTGGTGTCAAGTCGATTTTAGTAGCTCTGGAGTTACTGAAAGAAGCAGCCTCCAGCAGGCATTTATAGTCTCCAGAATCTTGTAAGATACAGATGCTCTTGTTATACACGCAGGGGACATGTAAAACAGTTTCTTCAGGTTTTGTTTTGGCTTTGGTTTTTTTTTTTCTTCTTTTTAAATCAACCATTGTTTTGGTACACAAAAATATTTCCTTAAGTTATGCAACTTCAGCCAGTTCAGCACAGGAAAAGCATTCCCAGGGTTAAGAAGCAAGAAGTAAGCCTTAGAACACCTATGCATTTCTTTTTGAGTGAAGGTACACCATTTCACGTGGATAAAGAAGCTATGTCAGGTAGAAATCCTTCTGACTAAGTAAGGACCAGACACAAGCTACTGAGACAGTTAGTTAGAATAGATTTTTCTTGTGACACAACTCTGACCACACCATGAATACACACACTTCTCTTCAGAGTCCAATTCTCATACTGCTAGAAAACACACAAAATCACCTTCACCCTCTTACTCCCACCACCTAAAATGTACATAAAAGTTTGCAAAAGGAAGGGAACAAATGGGATTATAGAAACCACATTAAATGTTTTGACTCATTCCCTTTTCATCCTCTACGAGCCAAACCTCTTGCCTTCATCACTCAGAAGAAATCACTCAGATCAATTACCACCTGCATTTACCTTCTTCAAGCAATGAAGAAAACCAGTGTCTTCCCCTCAACCAAGCTTAAACATTTCATGGATGAGAGCTGTCTGCTCCAGGAAGCTCCTCAACAAAACAGGCAAAAATACTTAAAAAATTAATAGCTACAGAATAGAGAGGACTTCAGAAGAAAGCTCACCAAAATGGTAAAGGAGAAAAAAAAATCCAATCTAATACTGCATTTTAAGTGAGGCCTGGAAATTGTAGAAACCTGATGGCCTGAGTGGCATGGGTTAGCATTTGGACAAAACACATCCATTTGGACAAAGAATCCTCCCACATTTTATACCAGACAATCTTACTAACAGCATCGCCACCTGGAAGTGAGAGAGCCCAGCCCTCACGACAGTCCCTCTACCAAATACAAATCCCCTGGAATACAAATGAAACCTGCTTTTTTTATGCCATTTTTGATGAATCCAACTTCAACAGACACAAAGCAGCAACTCTTCACCAACATTAGATAGGACACGGGCCACAAAGCTGTTGTGGAGGACACGGCTCCACCTTCCCACAGTTTGGTTTGCTCTCCCTTGCCAGCACTGGATCAGAAGCCAGCCTGGACCCATATGCTCACAAATCACCATTTCAGCTGTTTGCCACACAAGCCAAACCCTGCCACACGGCACTGTTCCCCCAAAAACCACCGGGAGGGCAAAGGATGGAGGACAAGCTTCCCAGAGGCTCAGAGCCTGCTCCCTCTGGCAGGTTCTGGGAGCCAGGGGCAGTGGCCAGCAATGCAGGGACGCAGCAGGGCAAGAAACTGACAGAGCAGTGCTTACCACGGAAAACACTGTGTAAAAACCTGGTAAGAGGCACGAATTACTAGAGATGGAGGCCATTTCTGTAGTGCTCCCAAAAGGAGATATGGCAGTGCTGCACCGCTCTCAACCATCATTTGAGGGGAAAGCAAAAAAACGTGCTTCCCACCCATCCCTCAGAGCAGGTTCGTCCCTGCCCCGTTCAGCTCCAGCATCCCTTCCAAAAGGCCAGTGCTGCAGCGGCATGGATCTTCTGTCACATCACCTGCAAGCAGAGAAGGGCTGGTGGCTACTGCTCCCTGTCCCTGGTCCTCTGTCCTTGTCCCATGAGTGCAAGAAGGGTGTAATGCCCTCAAAGGAGAGCCCTGCTGCCACTGGGGCTAACCTTGCTATGCCAGACTCCACATGGTTACAAAAAAGGGGGCACAAAAAGTTAGCATCAAGATGTTAAAAAAAGGAGTCACGGTTAAATACAAGAAGGGTAAATAACTCTGCACCTAATTCACAAAGCAAACTGAGTCCTCGCTCTTAATGCTCTTCAGGTGGCACAAGCTTCAAGAGCCAGCCACCACAGCAGTAACTGTCCCTCCTTAACACATGCCTGGTTGTATTTCTGTTTGGTGAAAAGTCTGGGTCAAAGCCTCCCTAGATTCTTACCACATCTCACACCCCAGTCAGCCTTTGGCTGCCCCAGAGGACTCTGGCCACACCAAGCCACCCGCTGCTGGCCAACACTGCTGCCACAGCCAGGCAGGGAGCCCCTGCACAACAGACACTGAGATACCTCGCAAAAGAGGGAAGGAGGTCTACAGCTATTACTTGCCATTAATAATTTAAGGAAAAATATCAGGCAGTTATTTTTTAAAAGGGCTTTGTTCAATGTTAAACCACACAACTGATTTACTGGACCCTTCAAAGGCATCTTATCCATGCTGAATACATTAACTGTATACATAACCCATTTTCACATTAAGGGTCAGCCCTCTTTTCCTACAGCACACAAAACCAGCTTTTAGTAGTTCACATTTTATACTTTGGAACACTTGCCCAGGTTTTTCACCCAGAACTTGACTGTCAAATGATTTCTATTGTAACTAGAATTAAGAAAGCCAAATCAACAAAAACACGCAAAATAAAAAAAAAAAAAAAAAACACACAAACAACACTAAATGCCCCCCCATTTTTACCTATTTCTAGCTTTGAAGAAACCCTGCTGATACTCACTTTTCTGACACATGAACACAAAATAACACTGTACCTCTTCTAAAAGAAGGAGATACATTCACCGTGTCCAAACCCTGTTCTCCAGACAAATGCGTTATTTGACATAAAACCACTCTAAACAACACAGCAAATTAGGAGTTTAAAGTGCTAGATAAACACACTCAGCAGGATTAAGTACATTTTATCCCCCAGGCACTCTTCAATAAATCGACTGAAGACTTACCATGCGTACAGCAACCCATTCTTCCAGGAAGATGATTAAAAAGAAGCTGCACACCATACTGTCCCTATGGCACAGTACTGGTACAAGTTTTGTACCAGTTTTGGTACAGAAAGATATCTGCATACTTAAAAATTAAAACACTAAATCAAGGAGTAAATTAAGACCCCTGTCATTAAACAGCTGTGTTTTCCAACACATTTTTTTTCCAGAATTTTTCCACCATTCAAAAGCAAGCAATACTCCTCAAAAAGACTACCCATATGCTATATTTATGTACTATGTGATACTATGAAAAGTGATTCAATCTACAGAAAGTGCACAGTTTTCAAATTAAACGAAAACTTCTGCTTTCAGCCTTCTTACCTAATAAGTAGTCTGGCCTTAAGTCAACTGGACCAAAAAACTCCAAAGCAAGTGCCACATATGGGTGAGCTAAAGCAAAACAGTTTTGTAGCAAACCACCACCTACTGCCTGCAAAGTCATTACTGAATGACTATTCCATAATTAAAATCAGCAACATGCTGAACACGATTCCAAAATACAGGTTAGAAGCAGCATATTAAACCTTAAGCAAACTACTGCAACAGCAGAATGCACGCTGTGAAAAAGCACCAGCAACTGACAATAACAAAAATACAGAAAACAAGCCCCAAGTCATCATCAGCAAAGTAATCAATCTCAGTGAGCTGGTCAGCATTGCAAAGTGTACCCAAAATCCTACAGGCCAGATTACACCACCTCTGTGTTCTTTAGGGAGAGGCCCCCCCCCGACACTGAAGATCTGGGCTTAACCCAAGACAGCCTGCAGAATGAAATGCCACCTCTGTTGAGAGTAAACAAGATGGTGAAAATCTGTGCCTGCACAAACAGGATCAACTGCTAACCTGAAAATAAAACCAGAGAGAAAACAAAATAAGAATTCAAAATAAGAAATTCTTCTTGCTCTGAGAAACTGCCAGCTGGAGACATGAGGGTGACGGATGCTGTTATTAAACCAAGCCACAGCAGAAGTCAGAGAGCAGAGATCACTGAAATGCGAGGCAAACATGTTGGCATAAAAAGGAAAATGACACTGTGCAACAGGTCTCTGACACCCCATCCCTCTGCAATCCCATTCTAAAATCTGGGGGGAGAACGGATAACCTGACAACCGATCATCACAGAAATCATAATCTCTTGCTTCAGGGAGAGGCGCGGAATTAAAATAATTCCCTCATCTGTTGGCTCCCAAGGAACACGACCTACAATTCCACATTAGATAATACGTGAAATAAAGCCAGCATTGGGGAAATATTTTTATCAGCTGAAAGAAACTGTTGCTTCGGTCAAGTCAGATTCACCCCTAATTTGCTGATGCCCATTTTCATGCTCCAGCTCACCACAGCATAGATCACACCATGGTTTCACTGACACTCCTCGTGCTGGCAAAACCAGCTGAAGCAGCTCTTGGCCCCGCAGCGGTGCTGCTTCGCCACTGGTGGGGCCACACCACCAGCAAGCAGCACTGATGTGGTGCAGCATCAGGCCTCTAAGCACCACCACTTCTGAGGAGGCTGCATGGGAGCAAGGAGAGGGAGTGGGAATTAGCACAGGTATCTTAGGCTGGCTTTTCTGGCATATGCAGAGGCAGTGGTGTGCCCACATTGAGAGGCACAAGCTTCCGTGAATGTGATGGCCACCTGAAACATGTAAAACACCACTAACGCTGCTGCTTTTGAGTTCATCTTAATGAGCAAGCAGTGACATTGGATATTTGCATATGTATTCACAATAAGAGTTTTATCGTGCAATTCTCAAGCTACCTTCAAACAATAAATATAATAATGGAAGAGAAAGAGGCAGCTCTGGTTTTGCCCACAGTAACGATGAACCCACAGACAAGCATATGTTGGGAACAACCACACTGTCCTGCCGGGGAGGGCTTGTATTCATGTTTCACATGCCTCGAGTCACACTGACACCTGTTTTAGGCAGGAGGAGGGCAGCATGGACACCATGACATGCCCAATGCCATGGAGGGACCATGTGCCCAAGCTGTCACCCCACTTTACATGCTCCCTAACCTGGCAGCACCATTGTACCACCACCGCTAACCAACCTCAGGTTAGCTCCTCCCCAGGTCCTTCTTGTGAAGGCGTAGCACCTATGTGCCCCTAAAACCACGGACATACACAGGTAGTTGAAAGTTCTGGGTCCTTTGTAAAATGACAGCCAGCCCACTCCAAGTAGCAGGGCATTCCTATACATCCCAACACACTGAGGGGTAAAGACTACACTAAGTTCAGCCTGGCCCTTCTGCCTGTGGTACACTACAGATATCAATTATCGGTACAGCAATACCACTGTAAAAACCTGCAGTACCTTTTACCATGGGTTTTCACGCGTGTATAACCAGCATGCATAAATAGTTATCCCAAGGGAAAGGGCCCACTTCTTGCTATAGTTAAGGTAAAATGTCCAAGGTATTGCTGGTAGTTGAGAAAACACCACCATATTGAGTAACCTCTGTAAACAAAATAAGCCTCTTTTTGTAGACTGTCTGGGTACACACTGCTCAGGAAGATGAAAGACAAACAGGTCACAAAGCTAAAAGAGTTTTAAATACCTGCTTTGGAGACAACTTCAGCACAACACAGAGGTTTAATAAAAAAAAAAAAAACAACAACAAACAAAAAACATGTTCCTTATTTACAAAGTACCATGAGATCTTACGAGCTCCTATACCTTTACCTCAGTTTGTAATTAGGATTGTCTCAGTCACATGCGCACAGGATTATAGGTTTCCTTCCCTTCCCCCCCACTCCCCACCAAAATCAAGTTTCAAGTTTGTGGACCAGATCCAAGGAGCTGGTTTCTATGCATTCCTGAGGGAGAAAGGGCTATAGAAAAGCCTTTTATTTCTCCATGTATTTCCCAGAAGGCCTAACTAATGCAAAAGGAAATGTATCAGGCTTCTTCAATGGGGGGAGGGCAGGAGGGGATTAATATGTTTCATGGGCAGAGCGTGTGCAAGTGGGGAGGGGTGAGCACTTCAGCCTGAGCAATTAAATGCAACTCTTTTGTAAACCTTACTGTAAGATATCTGAAATACCCTTTTCAACAGAAAAACCTACTCGAGTAAACGTCAAAGTAAATTGCACTGAAAAAACATGCTGTATGTCACAAAAAGCTACTGTGAAGGGGCACGCTTGAGATGCATATGTACATCTCTTGAGAATCACCACTGCAGCACACCAGCATCATGAAGTTAAGGGTAGAAATAGAGGAGTGCACGCTTTCATTGCAAGTCAGTGTCATCTGCATGAACAGTTTCACCTAACTGCTTGCAATGGTTTTCTCCTCCTAAACTGATTTTACATATATTCCTCTACAAAGCTTTTCAAGAACCTACCAGGGTTAGTCCCAGGTTCAGAAAGACTTCAAGGTAAGATTTAAAAAAACAAACAAACAAACAAAAAAAAAACCCACCAAAAAAAAAAAAAACCAAAAAAAAAACCCAAAAAAAAAAAAAAAAAAAAAAAAAAAAAAAAAAAAAAAAAAAAAAAAAAAAAGAGGCATTCAGAAACAGAGCAACTATTCCCTATACTAAACTAAATAATAGAGAAAAACCGAATCAGGACTCTGGCTGTTGAGTCTATTTCACTGCCAAAGTGTACCTGTAGGCAATGCACCAAGCAGCTTTTGCCCCTCCTTGGATCTCTGGGGACCCAAACCCTGCCTCCAGGTATCACAGACACTGTCAACTAGAGCATGCTGCCCCCGAGCCTCTCCTGTTCCCCTTGGGGATTGTTTTTTTTTTTTATTTAAAACACCCCCTTTCCTTTTGCTAGCAAAAGCAGGATTTAAGGCAGACAGACACAGGCTGAGCTTGCTGAAGGTACATGTTGCTTTTCTTTTCACGAGGAGGAGAGGCAGCAGACCACACAGCTCAAGTTAACAGGTTAGCATACACTTACCAACTTGAACAAGTAGTTCAGTTTTCCTGCACTTGCTGGTTCAAAAATTTCCTACTCTACTTGTACTTAAAAACCGTCTTCATGTTTAATATAGCATGCAACTATCATAGCTGTCTCTTCACACGAAGTAAAAACAAATTCATGCCCAGAGTTAATCAACATCAATATTAGTTACAGTGTAAATAGCCTAGTATATTTAACTAGTACACTCAATAACATAACCACTCATCTTCCTCTCCAACCCTCTCCCAGAAAAGTAAAAGCAGTAAAATTATTTATTTACTTGAAATCAAATAATCAGGTTGATTGTTCTAGGATGGTGCTTTTAGGTGGTGAATTACTTAGCATTGTAATTAAAACACTTGGTAAATCAACTGAAAAAAAACCTAGCAAGATTTATTACTCAATTTGCTCAGTCATTTTTCCTATAATCTCATTTTACAGTATTTGAAGACTTTCACTTTTTCAAAACTATATTCTGGAATTTTAACACTTGAAGTTATAGACATTTATACACCTCTATGCACACAGAGATCACTATTTCCAACAGTAACCCATTTACAATACGCAAGCAACTTAAAAATTTATCATGTTTATAGGAGAAGGTGATATGGAATAGCATATTTAATAAGGTACTGAAAAGATCCAGCAGCCAGGAACTAATGATCAACGATAAACAGTGCAGACTCTCACAGGGGAGAGTAATTAAAGATTGGAAATAAGATGACATGGGGGATTTGCAATCATTAGAAACAAAATAAGGAGAGATCCATTTCTGCATGGGGAACACGAGAGCAGCGGACAAGGCTTGGTACAGAATTTCACTCAGTCATTCCAGAGGTACGTGTTACTCAGGGGCTAAGGTAACACCTTTAATTTGCTGTTCTTCAGGGAAGCACTGGGTTACTTTTTTCTTCAGGCTACCTTTTCACCTCAGACAAGCTGAAGCTCACCAGCCCACCAACCTGTGTCTCAGGCAAGAGAGGGGGCACTGACGGGGCAGACAGGGTATCAGCTGCTGTAAGCCTGGGGTGCTACAAGAAAACTGATTTCCCAACTCCACCAGGATTTTTCCTAACTTTTACATTTTTTGGTAGTTCTACAATGCAGCTCTAGCCACAAAGCTGCAGGAACAAAGAAGGACAGAGCACAGCTGCAGCAGCAGCAGCATGCACGGCTCTGCAGCGTAACCCCTTCTCAGGGCAGAAACCACTCACCAGCCTGCTGTCAGACGTGCTGCTGCCTCAGAAAGAGGGAACCTTCTCATCCCATGCAGTGCTCAGGAAGACTTCACGCGCGTAGCTCTAAGAGACACAACAAAGATCCAGGCAGCAATCAGTCTTATGGCTGTTTTGGGTACATTTCTCCATTATTCCACCCAAAACCAAACCGAAACAAAACCAAAAAAAAAAAACCCCACACCACAGCAAAAAACGATTCATCATTACAGCACAGATTTTTTTCATCATGAATCTGCCCAACCCATTACCAAGCTGGAAGCAAAATCTAAGCATCAGTTCATTTGTGGAAACATAATGTCTCATCATTACAATGCAAAGCTCTACTCAGTCAACTATCTGAAAATAATTTGGAGAAAAACCTTCCTATTTCTCTTTGGCACATACACATCTTGGAAAAGTCCCACCTAGATTTTAAAAAAAAGTTTCCTTCACAAAGCCATACTCCTTGAAATCTGCTCTTATTTCCCATGAATCCTTTCCATATGAGTTCTCCATATTAACTCCTTCAACCTTGCACGGCATAATTACAAATGTTCTCTCTGCATATTTTTGCATATTTAACTGAGAGATATTTCAAGCTAATGCAAAGGAAACGTGTCAGTACACATTTATTTCATATGTTTTATGGTTAACATTGCACTACACCATTTACTCCTCAATTTCTAGATAAACGCTAGCATAGTGCAAGTGTAGTTCATAAACAGCAACTGTAACAACACATAAAACACAACATAAGTACACCGACAGAACATCATCTGAAAGTAATGCAAATGGACCTGCCCAAACTGCACATGGTAATCAAGAGCCTTCGTGAGAAATCACACTTGAAGAAAGTGATGACTGTAAAATCAAACAAATGGGAAGGTGAGTTTCAGCCTCAAGACACTCTGAAATCTGCAAGCATGCCAGACCTCAGAAGACTTTCCCTTAAACCCTCACATGGGATCTGAAGCTGTCTGGGATGGTCTGGAGCAAAAAGAAAAGCAGCAGTATGTGATGTCTTGCCTATGGTATTAGCAATGTGTTTGGAGGAAGTCTCTCATTCAAGGCATTTGTGCTCCCACTGTTACTACTCTGATGAAGCCACATGGGCTGAAGGGTTACTGAAAATACACTATCACAACACCTCACTCTGGATATCATCTGCCAAACTGAAGTCAACAGCAAGTGCCAGCTCAACTAAGGATATTTCCTGCCTCACCCATCTTTCTCTTCACAAGACTACAACTCTCAAGCAGAGCAGGACTACTATCTAATGCCTGCTGTGGAAGTGCTACTCTTGACAGAGTTAAACATACTCTCCCCTCCCCATGTGCCTTGTATGTCTCAAGCCTCTGAAGGCATGGGTCATCCCTTCAGGAAGTAATGAATCTCCACCACCTAGAAAGATGGACAAAATATAATCAGTTGGCAGCACTGAGCTCAAGCAGCCTCTCTTCTCTATTCTTGACTACTTCCTAAAGTATTTCATCTGCTTCTGTGACACACAAATCCAAATCAAGAAGGTAGGTCCTATAATAAGAGCAGTGAATACTCCTGAGCTTGTAACTAGTAGCTTCTCAAATCAAACAAACAGGTATAACTTGTTTTTTCTTCCCCAAGTTCCTCATGCATCCTCAGAATAACATCTGAACTTCGAGTAAACAGGGCCGTTCAGGATTCTGACCTTCACTAGATTTCCAGACAAGAAAATTTGTATTTACATGATTAATAATGTAATTACTATAATTACTTATAATAATATATTAGTATACACATGTTAGGTACTATAATATATATTAATACAGCGATATAATTACTTATATGTATTAAAAAAAATTTAGAAAGGTACAGACTTCTTTCATTGACTGATGCCTTTAAAGTTTAAAGCAACATTTAATATAAAAGGAGAAATGTAAGAGGCATGGAAATTGGGTTATGCACTCACTTTAGTCTTCCATGCAAATTTAAGCACTTTTACTCTGTTGAGCTTTCAGAATTTTCCTCCCAGTTGTAAAATTCAAACTGCAGATTCATGTTGCCCACATAACCTAATTTCACAATCACAAGGCTATCACCCAAAGTCCTGCAGAACTTCTTAAAACAAAACTTCTTTAGTTACACTGTGGCTTTCCCGGAGGCTGAACAAAATGTGGCAATTCAGCCACTGCAGCCCTCCCCAAACCTCTTGTTTGCATCTCTGGTTGCTAATGCAACGGGGTGACTTTGTCGGCACTGCTTCTACAAACCCATTTTAACTGCAAAAGCCAGCATGCACCAATGGCTTCTGCTCTGGCATTCTGTCCTACACGCCCCCAGTTCGGTCCTTGGGTCCCGCTGCTGAAGCAGCCGGACTAATCCCAAACATTCGTGATTCCTTCAAAAGAGATCATTAGTTTCACAGCAGTTTCTGTGGACCTCATTTTACACTGATGGAGGCAAACTGCAAACAGCAACAACCAGAACAACAGCAGCTACTTTGTTCATGCAATAAAACAACGTGAAACTGCCAGTATCATTCTGAATTGCTGAAATTGCCAAGCTTTACTGCACTATGTTAAAACAGCTGGGCTACAAAGCAAAGTCACAAAAACTGATCACTGGAATTTCCCTCTTCCATTCACCCTTCCTCACAGCAGATGCCAACCACTCAGTTAGCCACATTTCATTAAAAAGAAAAACACACAGTCAGCTGACACAAATATGGTAACTGGAAACCTCTCACTCTTTTAACCATTTAGTTCTTGACAGAATGAGGGAGGAAACCTGAACACTGTTCACTTCAAATCTACGCTTCTTCGACTGACACAGCACGACTTTTGCCACTAAAAAGCAGTAATTCCCAGTACACAAATAGAAGCTGCATTGTGAAAAAAATTACTTGGGAAATTCAAGGTTTTGCAGGTTAAAAAAACAAAACAAAAAAAAACAACAAGAGAAGCAGTGTAGGGGGACAAAACTTTTATGTTAGAAATACTCTGGCTTTGCCTTGCTACCACCCGCTGTGGCCCTGACACCCCATGGGGACCAGTGGGTCCCTCTATAAGAGATCCGTAACAGCCCGCTCGGGCCTCGGGTGCTTGTATTCCCCGAGGCTCCACAGCAGCAGCCACTGCCGCCAGATCAGCAGAGGACCTCCTGAGACACCCCACAGCACTGGCACGTCTGCCCCTGGCTGCCAGTGCCTGCAGAGCTCGGCGCAAAACTAACCACCACAAAAGCGACAGGTACAAAAGCCAAGGCAGAGGAGTCTGTACTGAAGTGCATCAGTAAAAAAGGCTGTAGAGAGTTACTCAAGACACCAGCCATATGGTATCTGATTAGCTTAAAAAAAAAAATTAAAAAGGGGGAAAGGAAAAAGGAAAAAGCTACGTGCCCAGATAGAAAATAGGGAGAGCAAAATACCAGCAACAGCTACTCCAGATCAGAAGTATCATCCTTCCGCTCCCCAAAGAAAGTTACGCCGTGCCAGGTTTCAGCCATTCAGGAGAAAAGCAGGTCTGTATCACACACATCTCCCACGACAGATGTGACCATCCTCTCAAATCACTCTGAGTGCAGAGAAAGGCCAGCTGCACCCATGAAAACAAACCTCATCTCCCAGCAGCCCCAAAAGCCAAACCCAAAACCAAGAAAAACCTGCTGTGGCAAACTGTTTCTGAAGGACCTACCACCACCAGGCCAAACCCTGCTCTCCCGCCTGCACCCGTCCTGTGCTCACTGCACACCGATCCATGGAAACCATCTGATCAGCCACGGCATTTGCCAGGGAAGGCTCCCTTACCAACAAAGACGGACTTCCTCAAGAGAAGATACCTCAAGGTATCCAATTCTTTGCGTGTGCTATGGTCTCACTTACTGTAAAAACCTTCCCCCTTTTGTACAATACATCAGCTCCTAGTCTATCTGCTGACTGCCCTAGAAACAAATACATATATACACTTCTTTCTGCGGTATGAGGGGAAAAAGCAATTTCAAGACATCAAGCCTCAGACAGCACTGCATGCCCAACCACAACAAAACAACTCAGTAACAAAGGTTTGTTTCTCAGAATCCGCTTTTTTCTGAAAGTGTGACAGTTTTGGCTTTCCTCCTCTGACCAAATTCAACAAAAAAGCCTAATTAAGAATTAATAGGTTCACTCAGACCTTGACTAAAGTAATGAAACTTTCCAACACTGTAAAAAAAAAAAAAAAAATCTGTTCGATGAACACTACGTAAATTTCTTCTTAAATTCTTAGCTTCTCAAAATGCTCCCAGATTACCCTCCCCTTTTGTTTTCTCTGTTTCTTAGTAGAAAAAGCATCAATGTCATCAAAATGTAACAGCACCTTTTCAGTATCTAATAGATTCTTGTTATTAAGATAGCATAAAACAATATTCTGATGCCTTCTGAAAGGCAGATTTTATTCTTCATTTGCCTTTTGTTTTGCACATATTTGCAAAACAACGCCCTGCTGATTTTGGATTTGCGTGAATTCTGTTCATTTATTCAAGTGAGCTTCTGTGATGCTGATAACCAAGGCACAGTTAAATTTTAAAAGCACAAACCCAAAACTAGTTATGCAATACATACCACAAGTTTTAATAAAAAACAAAAGCACTGGTATGATTTAAAAGCAATAACCAGAAAATGCAATAATACATTCTAGAAGACAACTGAAATCTGGCCCTGTCATCCCAGCCCCCATTTATTCATCTAACTTCAGCATACCTTTGGGTAAAAAAAAATACTGATATTCTACTGCCAGTTACTTTTAGAAACACATATTATTCTCTATACATTATTACAAATCACTTCAAAGCCTGATGACTTCAAAACAGATCTCAAGATTCAAACTACAAGCTTGCACACTCACAGTGTAAACAAAGCAGCCAACTGTTCAGCTACAATCTACGCAATATACACAGCATTTTTTTGTGAATTCTTTACATTTAAGCTGTATGGCAAGAGAAAACATGCAGTATCTATATATATATACAGTGTACCAACAAAATACAGACAGCTCCCCAATAAGTTATATGAAAACACCAAGGCACTTACCCAGGCATTGCTGCCTGTGGGAAACTACACCTACGTGTGCATGTCTGGGTGCTCTCAATGTTGACCAAGGCTTTCACAGAGATGATGAAAACTAGTCAGAGAAAGAGATCCCTCTCCAATGTACATATAAACACAAGATCATTTACAAATTAATCTCCACTTAGGTAGCATGACTCACAGTCAGGTTAAGACATCTCAAGCTGCTGAGTAATTCAAACAGCTTCATTGTTAGTTATGATGTAATGAAACTGGTCATTCAGCAGCGACAACACTATGTAAACCTCTCTCATTTGGAGAATTTTAAAATTTAAGACAATTCTTTTCCACTGCCACTAAATTATTCCCTATTGTGACAACTGATTTATTAGATGAAGAATCTTTAAACGAGCTCTCAATATACTCTCCCTAACAAAGTATCTAAAAAATTAATTTATTACCTGCAACTCAAGCTGCATCGCTGTTCTCAGAGCTCTATTACAAGAACCGCAGCAAAAGGCTGCCTTGAGCACTTGGCAATGGCCTGAATTTTGTCATCAAGTAATGAGTCTGCCACAAAAAACAATGACCACATGGCAGCAGCCTGCTGCATATAAATCCCTCTGCTGCTTAAAACTAGATTTTGGATCAATATTAAAACATAACCAAAACAAACCTCCTAATACTCTCTGGAAACAGTAGCAGGAATAAAAAGCATCTGTGCTGCTCTCACTAACAGGATGCAAATTAGCACTAGGTTGTTTTACATTTAAGCAAGTGCAAAAATAAGAAAATGAAACAGAGAACACTTAGCTCTGCACACAGTCAGTCCACAACCGCTAAATGCTTCACCATGTAAATGGCAAAAGCTTTCTAAAGAGAGATTAATACTGAGAAGCAGCAAAAGAAATGCTGCATGCTTTGGGAGCAGCCCCCCTCCCTCTCCAGCCCTGCTTACCCTTTCCTCCCATAAGGCTTCAGTTCTTGGTTAACATCTCTCTGCCTGAAAATAATTGCCTACACCTCCTAAAGGCATCTTGGACAGTAACTCTCCTTAATCAGCAGGAGGACAGCTGAGTGATGTGAGGCATTTCCACCTTCTCCCTGGAGTAATCACAGCATCTCCAGCAGGCACTACTGCAACATCAAGAACTAAAATGACTTCAAATGTGGTGCTCTCCCATAATGAGAGCCATATTCCAATAAGGCTGTCCTCCAAAAACCCACTTCCATTACACCAGCTGCCTATTAGGACTTAGCTTATCGATACAGCTACTGCCAAGGATCAATTAGTGCAGCCTGCATACAAACCTCAGGGAAAACCCATCTGTAGAAATGAACTCAGCAGGTTTGGTATACCTAGATACATAAAACACAAGCAATAATCAGTAGCATTATCTTTAAATTTTTTATCACAGTGTGAACATGGTAACCAGCAGCAATAAGTTTGCAAGTTCTAATGCTGTGGCATAGGAAGGATACCAGCAGAATTACACTAGATTTACAAAATTGGGTGAATTCTCTGCACAAATATCTCAGAAAATAAAACTAGGTATCTATTTCTCAATAAACTGGAGAGACTGAGAGAAAAAACATGCTCATGGGCTTTGTTAATACAACTTGCAGTGGGTATACCAAGCAGGCAATGTGCGAATAATACAAATTTTGGCTTTCATCAGATCAGTAACACATACTGTAATTTCAGTCCAGAATGAAACATCAGCATCTAGAAATTGCATGGATGTGTTTCTTCAGAGCAGGTCACCTTTTCTTCCCCACATCACACATTCACTGGAAAATCTAGACATGATCCTTACTGTCCTCATTCTCAGAGACACCAAAATCACGTTTTCTGTGAGAACACTTAAATAATTCATTTTATCCAGTTTTCTAGCCTTCCCAACTCTGCCCCCTTCCCAGCTCTCCGATCTTCAAGTCTGCAGCACAGAGCTCATACCTATGGCTGAGGCTCTTAATCCCACTAATTTAATTTTGCAGATTATTCAATAAAAAACCCCAGCTTTCTCCCCCCTTCCCCCCTGCCATTTGGGATCCACATCTGCAAAAGATTTAGAAAAACTTACAGGAAATAATTTTCAGACAAAACAGACGAAAGGCAAAGTTCAGTGACTGGATGCAGCAGGGCCACTCAAGTTATCTTCCAAATAATCCTGCCCACCCTCCTTCCACAAGGCTCACTTTCTTCTTGTTTCTAACTATGCTGTAAACTTCAAGGAAGTGACCATGCCTCTCGCTGGTGTTTATATACCATAAACTCTTAACACACCAAAGCCCTGCCTGGCTGGGGCCCTCAGATACCACCAGAACACAACAGCCCTGGTAGTACCATAAACCCATCAATTACACTCGAGTCTAGAGCCTCCAGATTTTTGCAGGAAATGGAAATCATTAACTGTGAAAGTGAGACACACTGCCCTTCACAACCCTCAGGTCCCCCTTCTCCACACAAAGGGAGCTACCTAATTTGGTTATATCAGACACGGTTTGATTGTTCGGATGAAAGTTTCAGGAGCCTTCATAATCACTTCCACAGCCTCTCTCACAGAATCAGTGAAATCTCAGCTTCCTTTCTTCTCTCCTTCCTGAACATTTTTTAAAGCTCATATTTTCATCAACTACAGAAGATTAAACTGCTGTTGCTTCATGCCACATTACAGTAACAGAAACATTTAAGCCTTTTCACACAAACTCTGAAGAACAAATACAATTAAGAATTAAAATTAAAGCGGTAAGTTCTGGAAAATGGAGAAAGCAATCCTTGCTTTGGGAGATGCAAAAAAAAAAAAAAAAAAAGGGCTTCATAACCTTAAAACAATCAGTGCACATTGATAAACTTGAAAAAACATGGCTGCAATATAAGCAGATGCAGAAAGCTTGAGTACGAAAAAGTTTTGACAAGTGCTTAAAGCATTCAAGCCCCGAAGTTATTTCATCACACAGAGCCTAGACAGGGAAGGGGAAGTACTAGAGAAAAGCTCAGGTTTTCAACAGTTTCCTGTTCATACTGGAATACTTCCTTGATTAATTACTGTATTCCTGTATGATGCACATGCATAT
This sequence comes from Cephalopterus ornatus, assembly GCA_013396775.1. Taxonomy (NCBI): domain Eukaryota; kingdom Metazoa; phylum Chordata; class Aves; order Passeriformes; family Cotingidae; genus Cephalopterus; species Cephalopterus ornatus. The sequence continues at coordinate 36,849 of VZRE01008823.1, forward strand.
AACCCCCGTGTACAAAGAAGCCCTTACATGACATGCACTAAACCTCACCAACACATTCTCAGCTCTGCAGATGGCCACAACAAGCAGCATAAAGCTTCATTACTGACTCCCACTGCTATCACAATTTCTCCCCCTTTAGCATTTTCAGAGCTAGACTGTTCCACACACCTTCTAGAGATGTAAAAGCCTGAGTAGCTGACCTCAGGCTCTGGATCAGCTCACTCTGTCCTCTTGCCAAAGAGCTGAGCAGGGGGTCACAGCCAAAGTCCAGGCACACACCACAGCCGCCACAGCAAACACTGGGCTGTTGAAGCAAACCCAACTCCCCCTGCCACAAAGCCCGACGCCAAAACAAGCACGAGCACTTTATTCCTATGAGCAGTCCACTGGCTGACAGCTGGGCTGAGACACAGCCTCTCAACAAAATGAGACACATTTTGCTGCGCATTTCATGAAAAAGCCAACAGCTTTCACCCTCCCACCCCCTGCCTCTGCCACAAACCCAAGCGCTGAAAAGAACTAACATAAACACAGGGTTTTGAAGGATCGTTACACAAACTTTGTAAGTCACAACAGAGCCCAAGAAAAGAGATCACCACGCTGCTGCTGCTGCCCTGGATATCGCATGCCTTGCCTCTCATCCTATACACTTAACCCTTTGGCAAGCATCCCACTATTGGTTCAGTGTGATGAGTCTGGAAAATCTGTGCCAACGTCACACATCATTTGCAAAGACAACAGACAGCTATGTGTACACTGGTTGTACACGCCAGCATTAGGAATTTCAGGCAACCAAAAAGCAAGCTTTGCATACAATAACTCTTTGTCCTAGGTGCTAGAAATGCCACATATATAACCTGATTTACGTAAGCTACTAACTAAAAATAAGTAAAATACCAACTGTCCTCTACCCATGTAACTATATAGGCAGTTTGAGATTAAAATTTGGATTAAAACAGTTTCTAAGCAGCTTGATATTAAAATTTAGACTAAAGTGATTTTAATTTTAATGAAGTCTGAATTCTAAATCCCATGGAATATACTTGTCTTTAAATGCAAAGTATCAACTATGTTTTTAAGAACTGCTTTGCAGTAAAGGAAATGAAACATCAAGAATTAAAATAAACTGACTTTTAGCTACAGCTTTTCTCTTTGAGTGAAAAGCAATAATCACCCATTTTTATTACAGTTTTGGCCTTCACATTCCTATACTCAGGATGATTCAGGAAATGATGAAGTTGTTTTTTCCAGTACAGACAGTACTCACCTGACATTGTTCTGGCTCACAGCAGCACAAAGAGATCCATCAATACATTTTCAAAAAATGACTTGCTGAAATGAACACAGTGCTTCAAAACTGTGTTTTCTCTCTCTGAATGCTGAAATTGATAGGCATCATTACTGTCAATATCTCAGCAACAAAGCTGCCTTTTTTTTTTTTTGTTTCCCACAAGAATCTTAATACATGTCAGCTTTAGACTGTATGGTCTCTAAAATGCTTATGGCTTTACTATCAATATTTGATTAATTTTAACCCTAAACAAAGATTCTTCTGTCTGTGAACGGAAGGCACATTCACAGGTGGCAAAAAAGTAACGGCATATTGCCTGAGTAACCAAATATAGAATCTCAACTACATTTACAATTTTCAAGTCTTAAATCTCAAGGCTTGAACATCTTGAACTCATGCAATCACAAAGGATTTTCAACACCAAAGGAAGGGTCTCAAAAGAGCCTGCTAAAGTCACTTGATCACATCTGAACAAGGTTCAAACTCATGGCAGCAATCCTGCATGGACATTTTCATGGTGCTACTGGCTGTAACGGAAGTACTACACTGAAAATCCACACTGCTCTTCTTAGTGAGACTGTTAGACTTCTTTCAGGGGCCAACGTTAAAGCCTGCAAATTCTGAAAAAAGGCTACTGTAGTATCTTCTACATATGTATCTGTTCCAGATGAGCATTATCCAGACAGACACTTCAGGATCTGGATGAACTGTTCACCAAGACTGCCCAAAGATCATGGTCTGAACACACAAGTTCAGAGCTGCCAGCACATCCTTCCAGCCAGAGGCATGCGTTCAGATCATCAGGGTCTGTCCTGCATTCTATGTGCTCATCTTCAAACTCCAACACATGCTTTCAATATTTTTAATTTTTGACCACTTGGTTTCCCAACTCTACACATCTCTCTCTGCCTTTTTGGCAGTTTCAGTTCATGTTATTTATTTGGAACTTGCTTGATTTTGTTCTCTTTTGATGAAACAGGACATAAACCCTTACAAAGCTTGCAAACAACTCCTCAGGACCCTAAAAAAGGGGTTAGAATCTTGGCTGTAAATGATACAGAAGCTAATAAATGATGTTTCCTACTCTTAAGCATTACCCCACTCCACTCTTTGCACTGTACAACAGCTATGGGAATGCTCTCCAGCCCCATAGCAGAAGCTGACAAAAACAGCACAGCTTCTCTTCTCTGGTGATAACCACTAGAACGAGACCACCTTAGAGAGGAGGTGTTTGTGACTTTGATGTTTTACTGACAGCACTCTTCCATCAGAAGACAAATGACCACACTCTTCATGGGTGTAACTCTATACGCTTGGATGATGTCTTGTGTTCACGTGGCAAGGCAACTTGGTCCAATACTTACTTTAGCCTTAAAATCCGACTGTTTAACTCTGGTTGAAACTCAAAGTTGCCAAAACAATGTTTCATCCTCTGACTATTAAAAACAAACAAACAAAACAACAACAACAAAAAACACCTCACCAATTAGCACTAAACCTCAGCTTTCCAATTCATGAAAGTGGACGGAAATATTGTAACTATGCCATCACGTCCATTTGACATACAATCCTGTATGACCAGGATGACCTGTTTTCTGCTGCTTTTATTTAGATCCCAAGCAGACAACAGTTGTATCTTAACAGTATCAATATCCATTGCTAGGCTTTCCTCCAAGTTTTTCTTTTTCTTTCCTTTCTCTTTTATAAAGGAGAACATCCTTCTAAACAACTCAGCAGCATGAACTTTCCAGTCCTGTTTGCACAGTCACTACAAACTTGGCCCAGTAACCAACTGGGTCTTTCAGTACCAAAAACTTCCTCCAGGAACGTTAAAGAGTTTGTACATGAACAGCATGAAGGGCGCTGCTGCCAGGAGCAGCACATGAGGCTATGACTGATCATGCAGTGCACTCAGCCTCAGCAATTCAGATGGAACAGTAAGTCTGTAGAACTCACTGTTTCGGCAACTGTAGCCACCCCTGTCCATTTCAATTATCAACCACCAACCATGAGGCTTAGCAGTATCTATACAGCTCTTCCTTCTGAAAGAAATTACAACAAAACACTGGAGAAACTCCATATGTAGTTCAAGAAAACCATTTGTCATTTTCTCTCACCAAGCCAGTCATGGCCAGCTACTTCGGCCTTCCCCCGCAGTCAGTACTGATTAGCCCAAAGCAAACCTGAACTTTAGCTATCCAAAGCAAATGCACAGAAGAAATACAGTTTTATTTCATCCCTCTTCAGAGGTCCTCCCCCACTGCACTAGTCCTGATATTATAGCTCAGCTCTTGGTAGCATAAACATGAAATCCACAAGCGATTCAGTATTTCTCCCCAAGGATGATTCAAGAAAAGTGACGGGTGGCAAAATTCCACTGCTCTCCAGCAGCAACAAATTCCCAGGAAATGCTACATGGTGCGTCTGAGCATTACCCAGAAGAATACTGGACCTGAACAGAGAGCACTCCTTTCAAAAGACTGCTATCTGGGCGCCACTGCATGAAGCAAAACACCTTCAAGAACACGCAGGAGGGTAGGGGAGGGAGAGACATGAAGATACACCAAGCATAAACATGCCCTTCCACACAGCTTGCAAGCCAAGAGCAAGTTTCTGCAGGAACAGCTTGCTCTCACCATCAGGCTTTTGTGCATCAGCCATTATACTGCTTCAGAAACCAAGATTTAGGGTATATCTCATGTTCCTCATCTTTGAAAGTAAGTCTTATTCAGCAGAAAATTAAGGTGGTTTTTTTTTTTTCCTTCAAACCTTTTTATCAGAGACACAAATCTTTCAGCATAACAGACTTCAAGTATAATTTTGTTACAAAATATACTAATATAAATAGCAACTAAACGGGTGGAGTGATATTAGTGCAGCTATGATCAAAGTCAGATAGCCACCTCCAAAACATCACATTTGTCCCCAAACGTCACCTTGAAGTCTAGCAGATGGGGCAAGGACAGCTGCATTCCTTATAAAATCTCAACACTCCAAGGAACGTAAGTAACGGATAAAGTAGAAGACATAGTTAAACCTTTACACTTGTAACTTTTGAAAGGTTTTCCCCCTCCTTTTTGTATCCTTAATCAAAGGTTATAAACGTGTAAGGGATGGCCGTTGCCATCGAAATATGCAGGCCAACATCTCTCAGTGGGAACCTCAAAGCTCCCTTCACCGCTGGGGTGCCATGTAATGACAGGGTCACGTTAGCACCTTTGACTCCCAAAGCCCATTTATGTGCACGGAAATTACCACAGATGACTCCGTTCACCTTCCACAGGCAAACAGCAACTACTCCTGCTCAACAAAATTTTTTTCTGCTCTTGCCCATTCCCCAGGACATGCTCCCAGATCTGTTTCAGCACCATCCTTCACACTGCAGCAAATTGATCACCAGTGCGTATAGCCTGCTCAGCAAACACTAAGCAGAAACCCGGGAGCGCAGAGGCCATCAGATGCTTCACCTGATCAAGAGCACCATTTCATAATCTCTTGAGAAATTTCTTTTTGCAAAGAAACTGATGTATAGTAAATCTGCACCCTATTCCAGGAAGATGAAGGCGTAGCTGTGAGGAAAAACAGAGGCAGACATGCAGCAACAGGAACTCAACTCTCATAAAAGCCAACCATTAGAGAACAGAAGATAGGCTCTGAGTAATGGTTACTTTTTTCCCTGGTGGCTGTCAGTACTAAAGCAGGAAAGAGAAGTTCCTAAAAAACCTCAGCAGAATTCCTGAATATCAGCATGTACCATTTGATGCACAATCAATTTATGCACTAGGAGGCCAATTTCAAGACAGATACAAAAAGATGCTTTTTTTATTTTAAATCAATTCCAAATAGGCAAATTCAACCATTTGAGAATGTCTTCTTATCAGCATCTTAATACTGTGAGCAAATACACACATTTAATTTATGCAGTGGTGTGTTCGTATGAAATAGAGATTTGTGTCTCACCCCCTCTGACATTGCAATAACAAATCCCTTAAACACATAAAAGATAAGATTCCAGATACACCTAGAGTGAATTTATTTGCATATCTGAGGACAGAAACTATTCCAGTAGTGTCCACCCTCACTGGAAATGGCTAGTCAAATATTTTAAATTACTAATATATTGTGAATGTATACATACAGGTTGATTCTTTTATTTTTAATTCTTTGGAGAGAGAAAATTGCACAGAGAGGAAAGCTCTTAAGCCTATGGAAAGGTCTGTCTTATATATTTATCGTACAATCCCTCACAACTAATCCCAGTGCAAAATAAGTGAAATGAAAAGGCCATTCTGTGTCTCACTTACCTAGAAGATAATCGGGATGACCTTTCAAGGCAGTTTATTTGCTAAGTAAAACAACTGAATACAACTGATACAACTGAACAGTAAGTTTATTTCCAATAGGGCCAAGAATCTAAACATTTAACTGCAGATTTTTAACAATCCCAATAATCTCAAGAAGAAAAAGGCACTCATTATTTAAGTAAGGCTAGATCTGAACAGCAAAGAAAAATTTAATTCTTACTTCTTAGCAAAATACAGATAGTTTTTAGTGGCTTCCCAGGGTTTTTTTGTTGCTGTTTCAGTTTCTTGGTGGGGGAGTATTAGCTCCATCAAAGGTACTTATTTTCTTTACACCTACAGTTCTGATTTCTGACAAACGGACACTTCAGGTAGGGTACATCTACAGTCAAATACAGATGGGGATCTGTGTGGGCACACATATGCACCTCTAGCAAATCCGTGGTAATTTTATGCAACTGCTGAGTAGAAATAGGAATGCGTAATTTCTTGCCTCTGGCCATTTTATGCACTTTTTGTCAAAAGCAACAACAGATACATGGGAGAGAAAAAAAAAAAAGCTTTGAACACAGCATTGTTCCAGCAGACTTCTATATTTGAAATAGAGCATCACTGCCCTGTTACTACTGCAATTTTTTTTTTTGAGTTTTCTTTAGCACTGGGGGGGTTTTGTTGGTTGGTTTGCCTGGGATTTTTTTGTTCTTTTGAGAAAGGGGGTTGTTTGAGTTTTTTTGTTGTTGTTGGGGGGTTCTTTTTGATTTTGTTTGGGGCTTTTTTTTTTTTTTCCCATTTGTTTTTGAGAGAGGTCAGGACAGTGTGCTTGTGCAGGGCCCCTGTGCTACAGGCATATCCCCAACCGCAGCTGCACTCCACCCACACAAGCCTGCTGGCAAGGTCAGGGTCCCGATTATCAAGTTCTGTGTGCAGACCACTCCTCTGTTTTTAAATGCTTTGCAGACAATTCTTACCATACTCAAATTAAGCACAGATTTACACACAGCACTATCTCAGGGCCCACCACTGCAGTGTCTGGAAAGAATTACAGTCTACCAAGAACGTCTAAGATGGGGCTTAGAGAGAAGGGCGATAAATATTTTATAAGATGAGGTTGAGAGAGTATTGATTGTCCCAAAGCCTGCCATTATATCAGCTGGTCCAATGATCAGTACAGCCTCTTTCCACAAACTCTGTCTTCCTTACATCCTCAGGCGAGCGAGAGGAGTATCATCTGGTTTCACTGAACAGCCACGTGTTCTGCTTGCATTAACTGGAATTTTATTCCTTAAATGTGATTTAATAAGTTTCTTCTGAACGAATTCAAGCACTATTAAATGAAGTAAAGGCACAGAGAAGGGTATCTGTAAAATATCATAGACATATATTCTTACAAGTCACTGTAACTCTAGCAAACAAACCAATGTTACAAACATGCATGTGACAGTCCCAAACAACACACGGCATAGCCAGTTTAATCTCTTCTGCTACAACAAGAGATGACCTGCAAACCAAACAGGTGAAGTAACGCATATTACAGAGAAAAATTACTAAATTAAGTGTGTCCCCACAAAAGCTTTGCCCAGTCTATATCAATCACTCTAAGCAATACAAGAGAGAGCTCCTTTTGAAGTATTTCAAACTTAGAAGTTTAACTACAACAAACCTAGCCAAAGCCAAGCACAACTTTCGTGACCTGAATTAAGACACAGATTCAGTGCACACTTTGTGTTTTAAAAAGTCTACATTGCTTCATTCTCTCCAGAGCACATCACAATTACACGGAGGGAGAATTCAAACACAAATCCAAAGGCTTGCACATCTCTAGGTCTCTTCCCAACATCCTGCATTGTTTTTCCAGTAACAAACAAACTGAACTCATTATCTCCTTCAGTGGAAATGAGAACAAAGACATTCTATAAAAACAAAAAGCCTCCACGTTTCCATGCATCTCTTTGTATGTACAATGACAACATTCATACAGTATTATTTATTAAAAAAAAGAAAATAAAGCACAAATGAGCATATACAAACAATTATTTGGTGCAAGAAGAATGCTTGCTTTATATAGGGAGAAGGAGGAGAACCAAGCAGAAACACAGTTAAAGCCTGCCCCTGGAAACCAGTCTTGAACAAAGCAAGAACCATAATCACGTTTCATGCATTTTTTCCCCTACTCCTCCGCTCTGCCATTTGCAATGCATGCAAATCTGTGTGGACCTGGATGCTTTATTCAAGCACAGAGGAACACCAGACTTCCCGCTCTGCCTCGCTGCAGTTCTGTCAGACCTGCTTTAGCTTCAGTGTCTCTGCTCCACACCAGCAAAGAGCTAACCAAGCCTGCAGAAGTTTCTACTCTCCTGAACACCTTCCCAGCAGAAACGCCCATCTCCCTAAACATTCCCCTGCTTTGCATGTCTCCCCTGTGAGTAATTTCATGCATCAATGAGATGCACTGACAAAGTCACCATTTCCCAGTCACTTCCATATCCGCGCTCCATCACCTACACATCCACTCAGCATGCACAATCCTGCACAGAGAACACAACCAAGCTCCTCGTAAGAGAAAGGGAACTTCCCTGCCCTTGCAATGAGGCCAACAGGTACTAATTTTGCAGCAGTGTTCAATCCTCTTTGGCCTGCCTCATATATAGGCTAATACTAATTTTTTAAGAGGATCAGTGCAGAAAATGCCTAGTGGATTATGTGTTCACTGCTGTACACAAACGGAGAGAAAAAGAAATAGATGGAAGAGCAGGCAAAGACAAGAAAGTGGGTACACTACTTCTAGATTACCAACAAACTTACTCTAAACTTGGTACATGGGCTTCAATTAACTTTATTTATTGTCTTTAGAAAAGTTCCTTACCTGCTTATGTCTACAGTCCAGGTTTTTATTATTTTTCCATCTGTTTTGATTCCCCCTCAGGCCACAAAAACTGATATGAAAGAACATTCTCTTGAAGTAAAGGCTGCTGTTCAGTGCTTTAAAACGCTTACTTGTCAAAAATCTCAGAGTTACAGTCCTACAAACAACAGGCACACCTCTCATTCAAAAAAAGTCTTATTCTCCTCCACTCCATTATTTAGGAAAAAAACAAACAAAAAAAAACCCAAACAAAACAAAAAAAAAAATAAGATTTTCCTTACTTATTCATGCCATTTTCAGAGACATGTTCATATATCCAGCAGCTTGCTGCAGCACAGCTCGGTGCTGCAGGGAGCAGGAGGAGATGGAGCAGCTCACAGACACCTTTGGTTAGCAGAAGTGGAGCACAACACATTGCCCACTGCAGGCACTAAGCTTCCTCATAGTGAAGGCAGGCTGCAGCAGCACCCCCAGAAAGCTAAACAGCCCTTTGCACTCCTGATACTTTAAGGGCAGATAAAAGACAGAACATAAAAGCTTTTTAGCCAGAATACAATTAATGCAAGACCTCATTAATCCAGTTCTGGATAGCAAGATCTGGAACTTTCCCATCGTCCAGGATGATGCCACACATTAGTCTGAAATATGAGGTGCTACTTTTTGCAGCTGAAGAGTTGTGGTAAAAGAAAAAGTCATTTTTGTTCCTTTCAGTAATTCATCCAAGAAACAAAGACAAACCCCTCATACCACAAAGAAAACAATTAAAACAGCTTCCACAGCTACCCTGCACAGCTACATCAACACAGAGCTGAGTTAACTCTCCAAATGGAAGCTGCAGCAGCAGCAGCCTTTTGGCATTCACAAGCTCCTCTTGGTACAGCAACCCTACAGCCATTTCAACTTCCCAAAGTAAGTGGGACTTTCCTTGTTCTTTTCAATGCATTTCCTCTACGTATCTACCTACCTAGACACTCAAGCACAGGACTATGCAAAGACAGATGAAGAAGGCCTTAAAAAAGGCTGCTATATCATCAGAGAAATGACTAGTTAGACAGAAGGAGGGAGAAAGCTTCAGAGAAAGAATCATCAAATAAAAAGCCAAAAGCACTTCCCAGCTCCTTGTTTATTATGCAACTTCCCAACTGGGCATGCCTTTCTTCAGCTAACTAAACACGCCATATAGCAGCTAAGTACAAGGCACAACAAAGAACAACCTCTCTAAAGTGTTTAATATTAACACAATAATGAAAATCTGAATTCTCACTTTAAATTTCCAACACAGTAATTTATAATACATGTGTAAAAAAAAAAAGAGGAACTTTTAATGGATAACTCAAGGAAGTTAACAACCTGCTTTGCTTCCTTTTGTTGTCATTTAAAAATCTCCATTTTAAATTATTATTGTCACATGCCACCCAGAAAATATTTAATGATTTTTTTTCTGAAATTAAAACATTGAGAAAAATTCCCTCAGTCATGTCTACAAGTAATTTAACTATTTAAACCTCAGTTTAATAAGCAGCACAGTGGATCAGCATCCACTCATGAAAAACACTTTCATGGTAATGTAACTTCAGACACTACTTTTCAACTCGCTCAAATCACAGAACATAAATCCAACAAGACACAACACTTCGAAGCACTGAAGGCTTATAAGAAATGTTAGTCAACCTTGGCAAGTATTTCAAGTTACCACTGCACAGCAAAAGCTGGGATAAAAAACTTCACCTCTGAGCATTCAGCATAAATACTTTATTTCCTTATTATCTACAAAATCCCTATTGCAACAACTGTGGCTTGAGATTCCATTTTTCCCGGAGAAAACCATAGCTAAAGCAAAAAAACTGGCAGAGTTCCAAGAAAGCATAACTACAACAGAAATGCTCCAAGATTTTATTTCCATTGATTTAGAGTCCCACTATGGAAAGCCATCCTTAAAATCAGAGTATGGCACAACCATCTACCAACTTATCCAACACCTTTCGCAAACCAGGTGGCATATGCAAGGATTACATCTAATGCTAGCAGCCCAGACCAAGAATTAATTTTTACACGACTGAAAGAGACCTGCCACTTACTTCACTGTAAGAAAACAGATCTAAGACGATGTATTTTAACAAGAGAATGTTCATTCGACACACACCCCCAAAGCCAGCTGGCAGAGAGGGTGAGAGTCCACCAAAGAGGAAGCACAGTACAGTCTCCAACTCCAGCCAAGTGGCCATGGGCAGATGACAGACCCTCTCCAGCTCCTCCCCAGAAAGAGGCTGCATGAAGCTGGTAACCCTGAAGCTCAGCTGCCCAGGAGAGAGGCCAACAAGGGAAGCACCAGGGCATCCAGAACAAATCTCTTCCTTGCAGGACCTCCAAGTGGTATAAAAACACACATTTTTGCATAGTACTGCTGTACCCACGAGAGCAGGTTAACAAAAGGTTATCGCGTTTATACAGGGACAGGAGGAGGAGGAGCAGGGACTGACTCATAATACACCAGCAAAGAGACGGCAATATACCACATTAAATGGAGTCTGCGGGCACACCTCTACTTCCAGTGTCCAGAAAAATCTATGAATCAGTGTTACAGTTTTGAAATAGGTCCATTCACATCAAACACTCCGTTTGCTGTGGAAGTAGCGACTGCCCTACAATGGCTTTCGTTTCAAAAAAAAAAAAAATTAAACAGCTGTAGACCTATTTCGGTAGGTATGAATGCAAGCAGCTTTTGTCAGCAGACTCTGTAGCAATCCCTGACCATCACAAAGGCTACGTAAAGTAATTGCTTCTGGTGAGTGGGGGACGATGCCGGTGAAATAATTCCTCTTCAGGACAAGAGATCCTAGTAAAGCCAGGCTTCATTTGTCGATCCAGCTCTGCATTTACAAAGCTTTTTTTTTGTCTTTGTTTTTCTTTTAAGAACATAAGTGTAGAAACACGTTCCCTTGCCACTCATCTGCTTCCAGTCGAAAAGTCACCTGTATCTCATCTCGACTCTACCAGAAAGAATCACGAGTGCCCATCCATACACAGCCTGGTTATCCCAGGCAGCACACTGTGCCAACACCTCTCCCCGCACAGCAGGGAATGTTTCACCCCACAGGAGCTTCTCGGTTCTCTCTCCTACAATGCCCCTTTCTAACTCACTTTGTAAACGATACTCCCACTCCTGCACGGCCTCCACATTTGCCATCCACGCAGTCAGCACGGCTTCCTTCAGGCACACTTGCGTAACCGCCTGAGCTCGCACTCTTTCTAATAAAAGAAGTCATTAAACAGTTCTCTAACAAAACCTTCACACAGGTATCCAAGAGGGAGTATGAGATTAATAGCTATTTCTGAGCCTGATGGGCATAAAGCAGGCAACAGCCTATCAATAATTAGAGCAGGAATTTTTTTTAAGAGGCTTTACAACTACATTGATTTCCAGAGCCTACTAGAAATACTCGGGTGTCATAGACTTAAAAGTGATGTTTCACATTTTTCAGCCGAAGTAACAACTCCCCGCAAGAGGTACACGATAATAAAGACATGAATGACGACAGGAAAAGGTTTCAGCATTAAATGAAAGAGCAGACTTGAGAAAGCCCTTCAACCTGCAGATCCATCAGGTCCCCTCCCACATCAAGGCAGGAGCAAGCTCCTGCTCCCCTCCCTGCTAAAGGCAGTCACGTCACAAAAAGGAGCTGTAACAATGAAGTTACCACGGCTGCATTCATCCACTCAATCCTTCTCCCTTCAACGCCGACGATGCGTAGTTTTGTACACGCGGAAAACATCATGCAACAGCCCACACCTCCGGGAACCAGTGATGACACCCCCTCAGAATTAGATCAAGGACAAATGGGAACAGGAATCTCCCGCTTCACCCCTACCTTGCAAACCGGGCACCTCCGTGGAGACCTGATTCAAACTCTCCTGACAGCTGAAAAAAATAAAGACAGCACACAACAGCTCCTCAGAACACGCGCAGCGGGCTCCCCAGCAGCGAGCACCCGGCGCAGCGTCCCGCTCGCCCGCCGAAAGAGGCGCGGCGGTTTCCCGGCAGAAGGCAGCGGCCTCCCCGAAGCGCCCGGACACGCTCCCGGGCAACCTGGGCTGCTGGCACTTGGGAACCGACCGCTTCCCAGCCCCGCGGAAAGCGCCTCGCACCCGCCCGCACCCACCCCGA
>VZRE01008824.1:0-66481 GCA_013396775.1 Cephalopterus ornatus
TTGACAATCATTTCAGTGAAGAAATTCTTCCTAATGCGCAACTTGAACCTTTACTGGTTCAGCCTGAGGCCATTTCCTCTTGTACTGTCGCTAATTGACCAGAAGAAGATGCCCAACCAGCTACAACCTCCTTTCACATAGTTGTAGAAAACAAAAGGTCTCCCCTGAGACTGCTCGTCACCAAGTAAAACAGCCCCAATTCCCTCAGCTCTTTATGTCTTACTCTCTAGACCCTTCACCAGCTTTGTTACCCTTCTCTGGACACACTCCAGCACCTCAATGTCTTTCTTGTAGTGAGGGCCTGGAACTAAACACAGCACTGGAGGTGTGGTCTCACCAGTGCTGAGTACAGGGGGACAATCATAGCTCTAGTCCTGCCAGTAACATTATTTTTGATACTATCCACAATGCTGTTCACCTTCTTTGCCAGTTGGACACACTGCTGGATCATGTTTATATGGCTGTTAAACAGCATCCCCAGGTGCTTTTCCATTGGGGTACTTTCCAGCCACTCTTTCCCCAGCCTGTAGCACTGCATGGGGCTATTGTGGCTAAAGCGTAGGACACAGCACTTGGTCTTGTTGAACCTCATAACCTTGGCCTCAGCTCACTGATCCAGTCTGTCCAGATCCCTCTGCAAAGACTTCCTATCCCCCAGCAGATCAACACTCCCACCCAACTTAACCAAGAGTGCAGAAGGTGTGGATGCTTTCCAGACACTGTCCACAGTGCAACCCACACTGTTTTGGTCAAAAATCTAAAACATGGCACCTAATGAGCTGCTATGAAAAGAATTAACTCTATCATAGCCAGACCCAGTACACCAGTTTAGCAATTAGTTCTTAGTATATTGTTTTCGTCTAATTCCCCTGTACTTAACAGTATCTGTCTTACTACTCTTACTAGTAGTAAGTACTAGTAAGAGTACTTACTACTCTTATTAACTCCGTAGTAAGAGTAATCCACTTCTGTTGAATAAATTCCTACTAGTTCAATTCACAGTCTCCAACAATGTCATGGAACTTGTTCATTCATTGGGGCTTGCTAGTTTACAATATTCTGTCTGTATATTTGTTCCCTTCTGTATTTAATATTATTAGGAAATACTGTCTGCAATTTAATATGAACATAGAGACTAGGTGAGAACATAGGTTTTGGCCACATGAGGACATAGGTTTTGGCCACAAATTTATGATACTTGGTCTCAGAGCTTGAGTTTTAATGAAGGCTCTGTGGACCCTTCTGCAAGTGATTAGTCAGAATACCTGACACAACCTGATAACCAGATGGTAAGAGCAAATATGGAGACAGTGAGCAATTGAGATAGAAACATAGGGCAAGAGTTCTGAAAGAAGATTACATAAGGTATATATTAATTAGGGTAGAAGTGATTAGCAGAGCACAATGATTAAGTGACACGCTTTTGAAGGGCACAAAGAATGCAGATGCCCTGAAATTATTTAACAGAGTAATGGGCTGAAAAACAAAGGGTATGAACCAAAGCAAAGAAAAGACTGGTCAGCAAGGGACTTCTGGATAAATTTCTTCACACAGAAGGTAATTAATATGTAGCACTACAGGCTGTTAGGTGGAGAAAAACTAACCCTCAAATGCTAAACATATCTGAAAGCAGACAGATAAGTGTATGAGCTGGATAGACTAATTCTGTATATTATCTCTGCCACCAGAATGACAAAGGTAAAGCATTGCTTAAATTAGTAGGATAATAAATGAAGTTGATTCAGTAAGACAGTGTTAAACACCAAAGGCAAGCACAATATGTTTCGTAGTTTAGCTCTCCACCAAAAAAACCCAAACAAACAAACCCAAAACAAACCCAAAAAACAAATCGCAGAACTTGTGTTACTCCAAAATATTTTAAGCTAAATGTTTCTTCCTGTTTTTACTGCTAACAAAAACATAATAATTTTGGAAGCATCTCCCATGGAAGTTGTGTCTCCATAATGAGAGAACAAAACAGGGCTTGTTAAAAGCCACAATTCTTCCTGGGAAGCCAAGACCAGGAACTTTAAAATCCAGAAGTTTCTACCTGTAGTTTTTTAGCTGAATTTCCTGCTTTTAGAACCAGTCATGGGGCAGGCTGAGCATGTCTTCAAGAGAAGATATCCATAACATAGTTTACCAACCTAGCAGTAGCAGCTGAGCCCTCAGAAAAATAGGCTGTGTGCTAGCCCACACGGCTGTCCAGCACTGAGCATAACCGTGTTCCTTCATCCATTCAACACACAAGCCCCCGGAAAAGTTCTTCTGCCTTTTCCCACTTCTACTTACCCCTGCACCGAACAGCCAAACCAAAACTACCCTCCACCATGCTGCATCCAACTCTATTTTTATCTTTACCATCCACCAACCTAAACCAACACCCCACTTACTCTACCTTTTTTTTTTTTTTACCTGCAGCATATGCTGCAAACACCTCGAGATTTCCACTCCCACTCCACTAGTAAGAGTCACGTTCTCCCAGAGCAGCACCAGTTGGCACTTTGTGAGCACGTTTCTGGACATCCCATGCCAGCACTGATATGCTACTCTGAAATGTTTCCTAAAATCAAAGTGGCCGTGTACAGCCAGTAGGGACCAGCTGCTGCAGAATAGCTGATACCAGAACTATATCACCCTGCTCCTGGGAAGTTTCAGCTTAGGTAGCCCAGTCTGCTGTTATATAACAGCCAATTATCGGATGTGAAAATACCAGTCACCAGTTTTCCACTGGATAAAAACTTGCTGTATGTGAGAACTGCATTCACAGTGTACAGTGACACAAATTGATGCCTGACTGTGAGTTCTCTCTGCTCCCCTCTGTGGTTCCTGCAGCTGCTGAGCAAAGACAGGACAAGTAAGATGACACTGGAAGTAGCTTTTTCCCTTCTAAGCATAGAAGCATACACACTAAATATAGCTGTCTTAGAGCTTAGTTCAGAAGTGTATGAGAACATCAGCTAATATATTTAACAGCTTCAGCTTTCTCTGGTGGAGACTGGAGTAACTTCAAAATATGCAGGGGCAGGGGAGTAAGTAAAAGAGTCATGTATGTAGGCTGAGCAATATGTTGCCTGAGATCAAAAGCATTAACCTTCATTGTCCTGCAGATGAATTTTTGTGTTAAAAAAGGTATATGTTAGTATCAGGTATTTTATGAACAATATCTAAATAACATAATGTCATGCAAATTTAAATATCGTATTGTTCCACTTTTCTTTAGCTTCCCCCCACACTCAAAAGAAAGCAAATCAAAACAAACTGACAGTCTTGTATTTTGCATATTTAAAATTTCAAAGTGCTTCTGCAAGGTAAACAATTGAATCTCTACAATACAGTTAATATCATTTATGCAACTGTATCCTAAAATCCAGTTTTTACGGAAAATTTTGTTTTCTCTATTCCCACTGAACATGTTTAAGCTGAATTCAACTAATCTAAAATTAACTGCAATAATTTTTCAAGTCAAATGGCTATGTAAATATTTCAAAACTAGCATTTTTAATTAGGCTAATGGAACTTAAGTAATTTCCACATTTCATATCTCTAAGTTATCTTTATGTAATAAGGGAATGTAGATCATTCTATAAAAAGCTTTTGAAGAGATTTATATACTAAGAAACCAAAATGAGCCATTATCCAACTCAAATGATTGGCCTTTATTACATTTAAGATCATCAGTCAGGATGATCTATGAGTTTGAAACCTGGATCCTCTCCAGACTGATGTGGAGTTCAGCCCAAGAGTAACAGAACTTAAATTACAGTATAAATGCAGGAGTAAGCAAGTATGGAATTAAATTTACAAAGGGTAATTTCAGCTAAAAACTTCCTGATTATCCTGTTCCCAAATAAGCTGAACCAAAAGAACATAACTGTCCTCAAAACGGATTTGTGAATGTAGAGCTTATGCCTAAGAAGCTCATTTTAAGACAGGAATAGGTCTTTGTCCAGACAGCTGATACCAGCAGTAAATAGTTTAGATACGTGCCCATACGTGAAAGAAGAGATTGGTGATACTGACCTTCTTTGTATGGCTCTACAAAGGAAGTAAGCTCTTGTTTGACAAGTGCTTTGTCTGGGCATAGAGCTGTAAAATAATTTTTAACAATCTCAAAGTCTAAAGAAGACAGGAAATTGTGTTCATATATTCTTTGTTCCTTCATGTAAAGTTCTTAAAAATTCATGTTTCCACATATTTTTGAATGCTGTTTTGGCAGAAATTCTAAATATGATAGAAATTTATCACCAGAAAGTGATTGTTACAAGTATAAGCACCCTTTGTAATTCCTATGACAGTTTATCAACCATCTCTTTTATGACAAAAGAGATTCTATGTCAGTGAGGAAAAAGTTTGATCACCTTTTTTAGACTGGGAAGCACACAGAAACCTGAATTCTTATTGTACCCCAAATTCAAGGGTATATCAGGAGGAGGTGGGAGGGGAAGACGAGGGGAAATAGGGAATTAATAGAATTAACATATTTATTTCAATATTATTACAGCAATTCTAACACAAAATCAGAATAATTCCTATAAATTCTGACCATTGTTTTTTCTTTTACTGTTGTTCATTCTGCAACGTATAAAGCAGACAATATGAATATCAGGAATGATTTCCAGCCTGTTACGTTCCTCACAGGATATTACTGTGAGATGTGCTGTCTGCTACCAGCATAGTTAAACTTATTTCCTGGTCCCTAATCTGGACTCTGGCTGCTAGAGGCTCAGCAGAACAAAACATTGACTGGAATTTCTTTACTGACTGAATTAAAATGAGACAGACACTGAGCAAATCCTTGAATTCAGCTATTTCTTGTAACACTAACCTGGGCATAGGAACAGTCTCAGGCTGCACAGGGAGAAGAATGAAGGAACTATTTGCCCCTGCCCGCACTAGCATATTAACATATCATGGACTTTTCTTTCTCCAAAGCTACTTTGCTCATCTGAGGGTAGAGGACAGACCCGTAAAGGTATCGAGTTTTCTTCCCTTTACTTGTCATCCAGCCTGTGCCTTTCCCAACATCTTTCTACTCATAATGTTGTTACATTTTACTTGGAAAGGACAAAGATAACTTTCAGTTTCCTAAAAAAGACTGCCCTGACACATCTTAAAATTGTTTTTCCTTTAACATTTGATAGTTTCACTCTAGGTCAATATTGCTCAGAAAGCACAAATCTTTTCTATAGTTGGGAGTCTGCATACTGGAAAAATGTTAAACAAAAACATAACACAGCTTTGTTTATCTACAGATGGGAAGCCACAGCCTGAAGGAAGTGTCACATCATTTATTCACATAACTGATTTATCTCCTTGCTTCCAGTTACATTACTGCTAACAATAATCTTATTACACTAGTGTAATTACTTTATTCTTAAGCATTCATGTTCAAACAGTTAATTTTTTTTAATCCAATGAATCATCTGCAGAAGTATAAAAAATTTATACCTACACTATGTGAATTCAGACTCTGATGTTCATACTCGGTTTGTGACCATATGGGCTCATTCTAATACAAACAGAACTCCTGGTTAAATATATTTCACTAAAAAGGCAAATCTCACATTAATTAAAAAATAAATATAAGCACCTAAATACTCTTGGGCACATGGTCTGACTCTTGGAGATGGTCCCATGCAGGGCCAGGAGTTTGACACAATGATCCTTGTGATTTCCTTCCAACTCTGCATATTCTATGATTCTGTGATTCCATGATTCTATCAAATGTACATGTACAGGAACTTTGCTATAATATGAACGTTAACCAAAAGGGGAGAGATTAGATCACCAAGTAGAGACTGTCAGCTTATAAAATATATTCTAGAAATTATTTATTACATTACTCCTTTTCTCTAACTCCTCAGCGCAGTGGAAAATCCTAGGGGAAAAAAAAAATCTCTGACATGATTACTTCCAGTGCTCAGCCCAGAGGTGAGCACTAATCATCTCAGAATCTGTTCCTAGGTTCACTCAAGTTTCTTGGCTACATTGACCTTCCCTTCAGTTTACTGTGCTAAGAATTATTTAAGATTAAGAATTTGCTGCATAACTGAGCTAATTAAGCTTTGTCATATGTCAGTAGCCAAGCAACCACAAGTATTTATATACTTACATATGTAAAAATACACGTACACACACATACATGTTCTATAGAGAAAAATATAAATCAGTGAAAATAAAAAATACTGTAGACTTAGGAAGTAAACAGAAAATTACTCTTAAATTCCTCTATGTATGTACATGCAATAATCAAACAAATACAATTGTCATCAGCTTAGTTTCTTAATGGAACAAGTATTAGCAATATGACTTTCAGAACCTTGGTCCCCCATCCCCTAAATAATTTTCAAACTTATGGACGATATCAGAGTTCACCAAAAGGGCAACTGGCTGTACTACAATTGGCAGACAGGTATTTAGTAACACCAGTGAAGGAAGCAAAGTGCCCTGCTCTAGACTCCTTGAATTGCCTCACAACCTGCAAATCTAATCACCTGTATGCAATTCTGGCCAGCAAATGCAGCAGTAGATAGGAGCCAGTGGGCCAGCCAAAGGCACAGGAAATAACAGTGGCCTTCTAACATGGAGAACAGAAGGGGGAGATATGGAATGAAGGTCTGTCCCATTAATAAAGCAATATTGGAAGGGCTGAAGAAAAGGTTTTATTATAAATAAGGAACTGGAGAAAGCAGAGATTTTGAGAGCAGGAAATGACACTTGTATTTAGGACATGTAGGAAGAAACTTAGTGTATTTTAGCAGAGTAAGAGAGAACCAGACAACCTACTGAAGTCTCTTTTGACCTGAAATATTCTATGAATCTAGAGGAGGAAGAATCCAGTGTATATAACAGACTGTTTCAGCATAAATGTGACTTCAGTAATTCTAATGCTCCCCAAAAAATATTTACCCTAAATTCTGTTTTTTCAGATCCTATTAGAAGATTCACGCCTTATTCCATGACCATGCAATATCAAGGTGCCTAGTACTCAACTTTTTAAGGTTTTCTAACTTTTTGTGAAAAACAAGAATTTCCCAAAATACACTGTCATTGGTATTTCTGTAGCAGTAAGCTCTGGTCCTAATTTGAGTACTTTATTATATGATAGTTAGAAACCTAATTTCTCTACATGCCACTGGCTTCAGACCTTATTAGACCTAGAGTTACTGGTAAAGAAGACCTAATGACTTTGCAGTGTTATTTTAGTCCCTGACTGCGGGAGGATTTGAATTTCCCTTTTGAACACCATTACATCCTCATGATTCCTACTGACAGGTGCTCTACTTGAGGCAAAAGAGTGTGCTTAACGCTTTATTGAGAAATTATAAGAAGTATCCTTGCAAATACTTTTCAATACTGTTACTTCAGCTTGTGCTAGCAGGCAAAAGATATGACTTTTTAACTACAAAACAGGCTGTTCTGCTAGCTGAACAGTAAGACATTCATGATCCTTAAGGATGA
Source organism: Cephalopterus ornatus (assembly GCA_013396775.1). Classification (NCBI taxonomy): domain Eukaryota; kingdom Metazoa; phylum Chordata; class Aves; order Passeriformes; family Cotingidae; genus Cephalopterus; species Cephalopterus ornatus. The sequence goes on from VZRE01008824.1 coordinate 7,465, forward strand.
AAAAGTGGTAATTTATAATTTCTACACCTAAGGCCTTGTAACTGATGATTGATGTAGTCTCCATTTAGAAGTACTCAGCCTTGGATAAACACAAAACTACTTAAAATTAACTCCTGCTCCAGCAGCTCCAGTCTGGCTTTGCAATTCAGATTTGAAGGTGTTGGAGTGTGTCCCCTCCTTTAGGGGGAGGCTATGTCTCTATTTGTGTGTGAAGAAATTTTTCTGTCTGGCCCACCTGACCAGTACATGTCACACAGAGCAGAGTACTGCAGGAATCTTTGCATACTGGGTACGATATTTTTATAGTTAACGTAAATAGAAGAGTATACAAGTACTGTACATGGACAGGTCTACACAGGATGAGGACTGGACTCAGATGAAGCATAATGAAAATAAACATTCCACATAGAAAAGGAAAAACAGACACCAACAAAACAAAACTGCACACCAAGACTACAGTATGGCTATTTATTACAAAACTTTGAAAAGTTCATGACAGAGAATAGAAACATATAACTATCATTAAAGAAGATCTATAATAATAGTACATGAATTTCTCTCAGGAGTGGAGGGTCTTGAAGTACTCATTGGTGTTCAACCTCAATTTGAGTGTTAATAGTGGGTGCAAATGTTACACTCTTTGAGGAATACATCGTTCAACAGTTTAAACAACCCTGTATCTTCCAATTAATCCTCCAGAAAGAGAAATTAGGAATACAAAATTGTTATTCAGCAAGATTTATATTTATTTCTGCTTTTAGGAAAAAAGAACAAACAGTGTCCTAAGAACTTAGGTAAAAATACTTTACTTCAATAACTGAGGGTTTAGGATGTTTTGAAGTTTCATAAACCATGAAAAGGCCCCTTGGTAGTATTATTTTCTCAATGGGAAACATAAATGAGCTCCTGAGATAAACCTTATGAAATTGGTGGGGGGTTTATTTGGGTTTTTTGGTAGCTGTGCAATGCAGAAAATTGTTAGAATTATTTTTGTAGACAACATAAGCATAGGGCTCTTAAAGAGAGTGTTTTAATCTATTTTAGAGACAAGCAAACTTTAATGCACTAAAATTATTAACAAAAGTATTTAAAAATTATTTATAAAATGAAAATCCATCATAATTAAGTCTTTAACATAATCTATCTTTAAATTTGAAAGTTACTTTGCCTTTAGTTTAAATAAACTGATTTGCTCCGTTGCAAGTTGTTGGGCACAGTGTTTCACCGAGGCCTTTAATATAATCACTGATATTTCCTGAGTGGATACTTGTCTGAGGTTAAGAAGAATTTGAAATATAAAGAATCATGTGAGTTAGTGTTTGATCCAAGTAGGAAAGTTTGACAGGAAAAAGATATCCTCTTTGGAAAAAATTTTTCCGATATCTGCATTTCCTCCATTTTACATTAGGCTGAAAAACTAATGTTTTCAAAATAAAATTCTTGTCATTCCCAAAAATAAGTAGCTGACCTAAAGCTACCTATATTCTCAATGTTCAACAAGGATACCAGATACATGAATTCAGTTTCAGTAAGTGCTGTAAGAACCATTCCATTTTCTATCTAAACAGGTATTAATAAATTAGTTAATTCTATTTCTTACCTGAAGAGCACCTTGTAGGATTGAAATCTGAAGCTGGTTTACTTTTTTTTTAAAAAAAAATCTCCTTTAGAAATCATTATTACTTTTACTCATCAAATTATCTTAATTCTTTGGAACAATTCCATTTTGTCTAACTGAAGTGTTTATTAGCACAAAGAAAGACTTCAAAGCTTACATCTTGATAAAACTGTTGTACTTCTTGCTCTTTGTTTTAACATAGAAGCTTTGTAATTCTAGGAATGTCAGTATTTAATTTAAGCTGTAAAATATTGAAAGGCATTGTAATCAAGATTACAATGAACACTCCTCAGTGCTCAGGCTTATTCTAAAGATAATTGCAAGTCCATTAGAAACAGAAAAGCTTTATTCCAAACACCAACATGCTGTACAAGGGCTTTTTTGATAATTAGGAGAACTGAAATTTTTTAGTCTTTTTGTGTGCTCAACTGCTTATGTTGTATGGTTTCCCCAAACTCTTTAGCTTTTAGGCTCTTGCAGCCTTTGATATTGTACAGTTTTTTCCAACTCTGATTGCCTTATTAGCAAAGTAGTTTTGCCATTAGTCACAGATTATGTTCATCTGAATTTCAGTTTTAAAATCTTTTTAAGCTACAGGAGATTTAAAACAACAACAAAATCTCAGTTCTATTAAAGTCTAGATCCTAACATGAAACATAGAAAATACAGCCCTGATTTAGCCCCAAGAGTCCACCAGCAAGTCCCAAAAAGAATTAAGCTTCTCAAAACGGCAATCCAAAACAATCAGCAGAAGAAGGAGAGTCCAGTATAAAGTCAGATATGTTCTGTCTGGATCTGCCCACAGCAGGCCAGGAGGAAACACTGATTCTGTGTCCTTCCTGAGGGTGAAGTAGCTGATGCTCGCTTCTACATGGGATATGCAGCCCTGAAACTTTTTTTTGTATTAAATATATTTTTCTGAGCTAAAAAATAAAAAAAAAGAATTTTCTCTTTCTATAGAAACAGAGTTGCTGTGTATGACTTATAAAAAACAGCTCAAGGACTACAAGTTTTTTCCTAGATGAAAGGAATTTGAAGATACAGTTTTAAAGTAGATAGCTTAACCAAGAAACTATACCCTATTTATTTTGAAGTCTTTTTTAGCTGAAGCTTTGATGATATTTAGATAGAATTAAGAGAGCTATTAAAAAAAATAATAATAAAGAAGAGATCAAGTGGAAAGGTATGTTGTAAACTCAAGAGTTGAGTAGTCACTTGGAATGAACTATTGTTGGGTACCAGTCAGGCCCTGTATTCAATTGTATTAAAGGATTTTTTCACATGCAAATAATTCTGAAGTAGGAATCCAAATCATTATTACTGAGAGTGGTGAGCACGTCACACATATTTTGGTGCACATTCAAGGTGTTAGCAGAAAGAATAAGGTTACTCCACGAGGTGGGGCAACCCAGGGGTGACCCCAAAGCGGGCAACACCCTCGTTGATCCAGGCGCTCTCCCGCAGAATGCAAGCAGGGCACTGATGACAGGCACCATCAACAGCCCCAGATACATGCAGCAGAAGATCCAGAGTACCCTCAGAGGGTCAAGTATGGAGCAGTCAGAGGTGGGTTCACTGACAAGTCTACCACATAGGCCCAAGCTCTACACCTGGGAGAGAGGCCAGGAAGAAGGCACACCGAGAACATAGCTCAGGAAGGGATTAAGGCACCCAGGTTAAGTTGAAATGGGGTTCCTGGACCCATGGAGAGCTGTAGGGGGAGGTACCAGAGTCAAGTGGTCAGAGTCAGTGCATCCTGGTAGTGACCTCAGGGCCCTGGCACAAGACATCCACCGAGCTTCAATAGCAAAACCAGGTTTAGGCTACACGGTAACTTTCAGGACAGCAGTGGCCTTGATTATTGAAATATTCTCATCTATTTACCATAGGTCTGGGGCTCAGATGTCAGATCAGTGTGCACCCAGCTAATGAAAGGGAATTACAGTGGGTGTGTCTTCATTTGCATGTATCCAGCCCACATTTTTATCAGATTTGCAACAGAGTTCAGAATATTGAATTGAGTTGGTTGGCTGTTGAGGTTCTACTTAACCACGTAGGTAACATTTTGTTCTCAGATAAAAAAACCCAAACCAACAAGAAAATAAAAACAGAACAGTGAGAATAAAGAACATTTCACATTCAATTTTCTTCAGTTACCAAAACAACAGAGAACAATCTTGATGCTAATTCCCAGTGATAGGGATTTTGTGGCAATTATGTCATTGCTGCGATTAATTTCACAGTGAACATTGTATTCAGCCTCTCTAATCCTCCCACTGAGTAGCTTGATCTCCCAGCTTGGTCTAATTAGACAAAAGTTTCAGGATTATATTAGGGTCAAACCGAAGACATTTGCAGAGAACGAGGTCAACAAATTACACATAGTAGACAGCAGTGGAAGTGGAGGAATGGTCATGTCTTGAACAAGGGAAGAGTGTGGCCTTTTGGGATGCTAAAGAAAAAACTAAACAAACTCTTGAGCTCTTGCCAAGTCTACAAACATTGAGCAAAGAAAATAAAATCAAACAAGCTGAAAATTCTAAACAGTCTCCTTGCACACATTTAGGTAAGTATAGTCCTGGTTACTGTTATAGCTGAAATGAAATGTTTTTTGCAAAAGCCCCATTTTTAATGTGTAGTCATTAGGCATTCCAAAGTGGAGTTTATTCTGCTGGGGATATGCAAGGCTATTTTTCTTAACTACTCAAGCCACTCTGCCTACCACAAGCCTACTTCTGCTCTATTGAAGTCAATAAAAAGGCTCCTATTGATTCCAACAAGCATGGGATCAGATCCAATGCCAAGATCATTCGGGAGGTAGAAAGGAAAATAAAGCTGAATATTGAAATAACATGATGAATACCCATCATTTTTATCACTGTTTTTACACATAATTCCAAAAAGAGTAACAGGAAGGTGCTTCTATTTTACAGAAGTACCCATCAGAAACAATGTATGTTTCATCAATGCATAAAAATACCATGAAATTATTACTTTGCTTTGTGTGTTGTTGATGTGAAAAAGGATAGCAGATCCATAAACTTCTTTATTTATTCAAATTGTATGAGGAACTCTAATAAACTAGACATAGGATAGACCAAAGATGTGTGCACACAAAAACTACCTTTCTTTGCATAAGCCCAGTCCAAGAAATTCTGTATTTTAGTTACATTTAAAGTTTCTATTAATAGCTAGATATCAGAAAATTAAGTAATTTCAAAATGTTCACCACAGATAACTGTTCATATATGTGAAGCCAATTAGTCTAGACTAATTCTCAAGAAATTACATCTCAAGGATTCTCAAGGAATTTCTTTAAAAATGTTTGCATTACTGAACTATAAGAAAAGAAAACTAGAATGTGTTAAAGTTTGATTTGTTCATTGAATAAAGAAACTACATCTGTCTACAGGTAAAGAACAAAAACTGATATAGCACAAATATAATAGCTAAGCTGAGATGCACAGTAATAAACAGTATCTTTTCTTATAGAGGTTCTGATTTTTCTACAGATTCCTACTGTTTTCAGCTTTACCTAAAGCAAATGGTAAAAAATACTAAAATGATTTCAACAAAAGAAGGCATAAAGGATAATAAAGAAAGCCTTTCTGTGTCGTCTTCTTCACTTTTCCTCAAAATATTTGTCACTTTCACCCTCTGTAAAGATCTTTGTGAATAAGAAATTCAGCACTGTCAAAACCACCATTTCAAAGTATAAATCTATTTTAGGCAGCACATATTTCTAAGCTATTGGAACTGTCTATTGAAATTTTAATACAGCTTCTTCTATACTGTGTACAACACTCATGCACTAAAAAGAAAGCTGATTCTTTTCTTTGTAAGTCATAGGAACAGGTCTATTTTGTTATATTAGTGTAAATTTTATTGAAATCAATGCAGAGTTTGTAATAAAAATACAAGAAACATCATACATATGAATTTACTTTTATTTTACATATTCTGCATGTCTATTATCAATAGTCTTTCTCATCATAATTGAAATCCCTGACAAATGGCTTCTGCAGTGTCATGTTGTTTTGAGGTTGGCAAGCTAACAAGAGTACATTATACCTTCACTGTTTGGCTTCTTTCCCTTGGGAAGAAAAGGACAAGTGGGGAAAGAGAGCATGCCTTGGAAGTCAAGAGGATCATCTGAACTCAGAAAATAACCTTATTAGTTAGGGTTATAGTGCTACGAGAGCATTCATGCTGTGCTCTTCTTGATAGCCTCTTGGCTCTGTTTCTGATCACACTGTGATGTCTTATTGTATATTAGGTAATACATAATGGTCTCAAAGAGGTGTTTCAATATAGGGACACAGAATCTCATGTAGTAGAACAAAAACTCCCTTGAATATGTTTCAAGGTATAAATTAAAATCTTATGAAGCACAGCTTAATGTCAGCTAGTGAATATGACAGAAGTGCCTTAAGCAAAGATTGAGAAGTGCAATTAAAAGTCAGGGATTCATTCTACTTTTACTTTGTTGTTCCCTTACCATTTCCTATACCATGGTCACCATCATGACACTGGCCATCCTTAGTCATCATGAAAGAATACATGGGTTAAAGCTAACTTAAGTTCACTACTTTCTTCAAAACTCTTTTGCTAGTTTTAGTTTTTATACCCCATGTTGGGCCGAGCCAGATATTCACTCCTCCCTGCCCCCTCCATTGCTGGTGTGGCTAACTCAGTGAGGCATTCACACTCTTTTAAAGAGTTCATTAAAACACTAGCACCAGCAATTAATCCACTCAATTGTGATGCAGTCAGATGATCCATCCAACTAGCTGTCTAAAACAAAGGCCACCCTTAAGTCCCCAGCCTATTGAGATAAAGTTGGTTTCTCTTCAGCAGCTGTGGTCACATCATACATTATTTCCTGAGCATCAGGGTCACATCTCCCCTGTCTACTGCCTCTGAGCCTTCTTCCATTGTAAGCAATTATTGACATAGTGCTATGAATAGTGTGAGTATGTATAAGCAAAATCAGTTGTTTGAATTTCAGATTGAGAATTTCTATGTTGTTGTTACAATACTGAAATAATATTTCCTGCAGAAAACTATTGGTTTTTAATTCCTTTCCACAGCGGATTTCTCTGGATCTTGTATCTTTTGCCCTTCTACTTTCAATTTATAGGATGATTTTTGTTCTGCCCCTTCCAGTGTCCTCAAAGCCTTTAGAAAAAGAAAGTGATCGCAGTGCTTATTTACCCCAGACACTTGCAGTATGGATGCACCAGTTAGTTTTTCAGGTATTATTAGGTTTCTCCATAGCAAATAATAATGCTCTAAGACCCCAAGGCTTGTTACTTGAACATACTCTACTGTTTGACACTCAGACGCAAAATGTTCTTGCATTCATTCTACTTCGATTCCACAGATACCTTCAAGCAGCTTACAGCTGCACATTCTTTTGTGTATATTCTTCATTTGTTTTTGTTCTTTTTAATAACTTCACAAGAGACCATCTTCTGTGACGAAACACTGATTGGAAGACACTGCAGTAATAATTGCAATACCCATCCAATATATGTGCAATTGCTATCACTAGCTGAGTGTTTTAATATGTCAGAAAATCTGTATGAATAAATATTAGTTAATGAACTGGAGGACCTGCAAGGAGCCTTCACTTGTCTGTTTTACTGTGCTATTCTTGAGTCACAGTTTTAACTGAGCCCAAATAGCTGTGCTGTTAAACTACTGGGTATGTCTAGACTATTGATTTTGAAGTATGATCTATTTCCAATGATAGCATGAAAGTATGTAAAGAACCTCACAGAGAACATCTTCCTGACATTTAAATGTCACTTGACAGTTACAATATTAATAGAAAGCTCTTTCATACTGTCTTCTAGTTTTTTGTTAAAAGACATTCCCAGAAATCTTATGTGCTTGTCTGATTTTCCCCTCAGTTTTGGTGATAAATCCCTACCAACACTGTCTCTCTAGTTTATACCATCCTATAGAATGAAGTAAAATTGAGAATTTTTTTTTATTATTATCTGTGGAGTATTTGTCATATGAAACAACTGCTAACAGTTACCAAACAGGACAAGTTCCCTGGAAATAGGTGATAAATATTAACTGCTCAAACAGCAGTGTGTGTCTATGACATTTTATCTTTGCTCTTGTTTGGTTAATGCTTATAAATTGAGACCCTAATTTATCTTCAGCCGAGCTTGAAAAAGCAGAGTTAAAGTTTTATTGCTTACTGTTGGTGTTATAAGCTTTAAAATAAATTTCCTTTCCAAGATATTATCTCTTATCATTAGCTACCAGGACATCCCTTATCCTACTTTCGTGGATCAAAAAGAGAGATAAGAGAGTAATATATCTCTGCAGAAACTAACTGAACCCTCTCTCAAGAAAAGTTTATCTACATTTAACCTAGTATACCCAACTAATATGTTTGTATTTTAGCTAAAGGTGACTTAGAAAAAATATCTAATTGCGAGAACCCTAAAGTTTCTTACCCTGTGTAATTACACACTGTATTTGCATATCCTGCAGAATGCTTACTTCAGCTTTGATGTTATACTGAGGCAGCAGCTTGTATTTACAGACATTTTTAGGATTTCCTTCCAGAGTTCTCCAGAGATATATAACAATTTTTCATATCACAAATAAAACCTCTGAAGTTAATAATTCTATCAAAATATTTCTAACACATCAATTATTAATTTTGCTTTTAAATTCAGTGGTTTTTTACTGATGGTTTTATAGCTATATGTTGTTGTGGTAGAGAGGATGGGAGGAAGTGAAGAGGTATATACAACAAAGAAAAATCATTAGAAATACCTAAGTTGGAAGTCTCATCTCTCTCATACATTTAATTTCAAATATTGATGTCTTATCCTCAGAAAGGTAAATCTTTGTAAAGGAACTGAATGCAGGATAATGTAAAATGTTTTAATGAAAGCTAAAGTACTGACTGCTAGTTTGCAACAAAGCAAAAGCTACTTCTAACATCCGATGAGTGAGTCACTACATGAAACCTCTGGTCACTGAAGAGTGTCTCAGAAACTATGATTAGGACATTGCCCTTTGTAGATATCATTTCTGAGTAGTCTCTTTGGTATTAAAAACTTTACCCACAGACCCAATGTACTTATTGTCACCTTCCTTGCTTTTCCAGAAAGTGAAATACTGAAATCATTGTGCCCTAACCCACAGGAACAGCTGTGTTTCAACAATGGGCTGTGACTCCTGTGTGCGAATTTCTCATCCCCAACCATATCTAATATTTTTGCTTAGGTTAAATTAAAAAGAACATGGGAATACATATAAACCAGTGGACTGTGGTTAGGTTTTGCCGGTTTTTTTCCCTGAGAGTGAAGCTTGATAAAAACTAAGGGCCATATGCTGCACGTTTGTAATCTCACTACAAGTGAAGAGAACTTTATAGAACCATTAATCAAAACATTTCTTTTTCTTTTTTTTAATGTAACATTTTATTTTCTTACTAAAAAAGTATTTTTTAAATAAAATTTGCAGTTTTAAAATAATAATGATAATTTAAAAAACCCTTTGAAAAATATTGCAGGGTTTATTTCATCCCAGATAAAAACATGCTGAAATTGTTTTCTTTTTTCTGGGAAAATACGTGGGCTTTCGCCGCTGGTATTCAAAATATGGTAACATTTTATTTTATTTGTCTGTAAAAGAAACAAAATATTAGAAGAGAGCTTGAAAATGAAAGAAAAAGCACTTTACTTAAAGTCTTTTCAAGGAAACAAATATAATTCATCACCAGATATGTGCAGTGAACGTAAACAGAAGTCAAGTTTAAAGAAGATATAGGCATAAAACCAGAATGAAAGACACTGGTCTATCTTATGTCAGAGGCCCAACACAACAACTTTGAATGTGTGTGGGATACAGACAGAAGGCTGAAGGTTCCTTATGTTGTTTCTTATTATAAATTGTGGAGGAGTAGACAGACATGCAGTGTATTGAAACTCCAGGGACCTGCAAGTAACAGAAGCCTCTTAGAAGCCCCTTAGCTAGAAGAGTTCTAAACCACCCCTCTACATGGTTGTCCTAAAAAACGGTATACTTGAAATCTTAAGTGAAAAGCTGATACTGAAGTGTCTCTGTTCTGACAGCTGCTAATGGGAGAACCACTTTTATTTTGCTTTCTATCTTCTGAAGACATTTTAGACATTTTCTCCAGTCAAGGTGAATGTGCTGGTAATCATTCGTACCAGTTCCAACTCAGCTGATGGAAAGGCAACACTCTTATCAGTTTGCACACTATAAATGCTTATCAAAACTATGCAAGACAACAAAACCACTAACATGGTCTTGAGAAACCCAGGAAAATACTTCTGTCTTCATTGCAATAGGCAAGCCTTGAACTGTCATTTTGAACAGCTTACAAATAGGATGCCAAAAATAGAGATGATAAAATAAAGATAAAATAGTGTTCAGTGGCAGTGAAATCTTGAGTGAGTTTTTAACAGCTTTCTGACATATGAGATTAAGGAGTCAACAAGGAATCATAAAATCATAAAATGTTTTGGTTGGAAGGAAGATCATGTAGTCCCAAGCCCCCACACATGGGCAGTTATGCCACTCGCTAGATTAGGTTGCTCAGGGCCTCATCCAACCTGGCCTTGAACACTACCAGGAATGGAGCATCCACAGTCTCTCTGGACGACCATTCCAGTCTTTCATCACCCTTTGAGTAAAGCATTTTTTCCTAACATCTAATCTAAACCTGCACTCTTTCAGTTTAAGACCATTGCCCCTTGTCTTGTCACTATCTACCCATAGAAAATGTATCTTTCCCTCCTTTTTATAAGCCCCCTTAAGGTACTGGAAGGCTGCAATGAGGTCTCCCCAAAACCTTCTCTTCTCTCCTCTCCCAGACCTCATGCTTACAAAAAACCCCGAAAAACTGGTTTGGGATGTGGAACCTGGGGACAGACTTGGCTGCAGGGACCATGAGAAGGCGGAGTTCAGTGTCCAGAGAAAAAGGGCAGAGAAAAAGGAAGCAAGCAAACTTGATCCTTATCAGACATCTGCTTGGATGAATCTCATGAGATACGTCCCTGGAGGGAAGACAGGTCCAGAAATGTTTGCTGATATTTAAGGATCAGCTCCTCCAAGTACAAGAAAGACTTGTCCCAACAAATAGAAAGTCAAACTGAAAACAGAGGACGCTCAAATGGATGAGCTCCAAGCTGAACTTAGACATAAAAAGGAAGGGTGCAAGAGGTGGAAGCAGGGGTAGATGACCCAATGGGACTATGGATTTCTTGTCTGGTTGTGGAGGAATGGGGTTAGGAAAGCCAAGGCTGGCATGGATATTAATCCGTGAAGGGATGTGAAGGGCAATAAGAAATGATTCTTCTGTACATAAGCAACAAAAAGACTTCTAGGGAAAATATTTCTGAAACTATATGAACCATATCCTTTTTTAATGTGTCCCTATTGCAAGTCAAGCAATAAATAATTTAAAAAAAATTAATTAAAAAAACCCACCAAAAAAATCAAACCCCACAAAATAAACAAGTAAAACCCAAACAAAAATCCCCCCCTAACACTCAAAGAAACCACAGCAAACCTAACACCTGACTTGTGATAATCTGCATTAAGAATGTATTTTTGTATTCTTTCTTTGTAGAGAGTTAAAGAATTAGTTGCACAGTGGAAGTGTAATATTCAATTAAAACTACCTTCAGGGAGAAAAGCTATTTGAACAACACTGTAATCTTAATGAAATGGGTGCGATTTCAAATTTCATCAGTTTCGAATCTGAAAATAATACGGCTTAGGGCCTGTGAAATAGTTTTATTTTTTACTACAAATTATCTGTCCCTAGTATGCTATAGTTACTCATCCCTTGCATCTTGATCTGACACATTATGGCTTGGACAGGGTCACTCTTCACGGGGTTAGAAACTGGCTGGATGGCTGGGCCCAGAAAGTGGTGGTGAATGATGCTACATCCAGTTGGTGCCTGGTCACTAGTGGGGTTCCTCAGGGCTCAGTATTGGGGCCAGTCCTGTTTAATGTCTTTATTGACGATCTGCACAATGGGATCGAGTGCACCTTTAGTAAGTTCACGGACGACACTAAGTTGGGTGACAATGTTGGTGACAGGTAGGAAGGTTCTGCATAGGAATCTGGATAGGCTGGATCAATGGGCTAAGGACAGTGTAATGAGGTTCAACAAGACCAAGTGCTGGGTCCTGCATTTCTATCACAACAACCCCATGCAGCATTACACACTGGGGGAATAGTGGCTGAAAAGCTGCCTGGCAGAAAAGGACCTGGGTGTGCTTGTTGGCAGCCAACTAAACATGAGCCAGCCTTGTGCCCACGTGGCCAAGAAGGCCAGTGGCTATCTGGCTTATATCACAAATAGTGTGGCCAGCAGGACCTGGGAATTGATTGTCCCTCTGTACTTGGCACTGGTGAGGCTGCACCTCAAATTATGTGTCCAGTTCTGGGACCTCACGACAAGAAAGACATTGAGGTGCTGGAGGGTGTCCACAGAAGAGTAACAAAGCTGGTGAAGTGTCTAGAGAATAAGCCAAATGAGAAGTGGCTGAGGGATCTGGGGTTGTTTAGCCCAGAAAAAAAGGAGGCTCAGTATGACCTTTTTGCTCTCTACAACTACCTGAAAGAAGGTTGTAGTCAACTGGGGGTCGGTCTCTTCTCCCAGGGAACAAGTGACAGGAGAGGACATAGTCTCAAACTCCACCAGGGAGGTTCAGATTGGACACCAGAAAGAATTTCTTCATGCACTGAGTTGTTAAGCACTGGAATGGACTGCTTAGGTAAGTTGTGGAGTCACCATCCCTGGGACTGGATATGGCACTTAGTGCTATAGTTTTGTTGACATGATGATGTTCGGTCAAAGGTTGTACTTGATTATCTTAGAGGCCTTTTACAGCATAAATGATTCTGTGATTAAAATAGTTTTGCTTTCAATAACACAGAAAACCTAAGAAAATTTTATGCTATATTTGATTAATTAATTAATTAATTTGTATTTTGATTTACTAAAATAACAAAATTGGTACTCAACAATCAAACACCAATGTGGAATAAATAAAGCAAAACATAACACAGGATATAAAGTAGCAGATCTCCATTTTCCATTTCTTTCTATACAGAATATTGCGATATTCTTAATTTCAAAGTATCCTTATTGTGTGGATTATCCTTTTAAACAATAAAATTTCAGTGTGCATAACCAAGCAGCTTTCAACTCTGTTCTGCCAGCTTCCCAATACAGGATTTGAGAAGCTGGTGATGTTCTATATGTAGGTAAGAGACTACAGAAAATTTGACATTCTCATGAAAAAATTTTTCTCATCAGTAATGAATCAAGTCCTGTAGTATCATAGGCAATGGCATTTTATAAACTTAATAATAATTCCTCTAAGATCCATCCTAAAAGTAATTAGATGTTGATTATATTCTTCTCTTCTGCCAGTGTTGATTATATTCTTTTGAAGGTATTAGGCTGCAGTTTTCCTCAACACCTAAAGACATTACATACTCACCTCTACCATAGTTCAAGTATAAAATAATGCTAGTGTGTCCAAACTGTGATGATATATTGAAGGATTTTACTCTTCAATAGGACACAGAGTGAACAACTCAGTACACTTTCCTTGTACGGAGTCAGTTTTTGTTTTTGCAAACATTCTCTCAAGTTTATTTCCCCTAAACTATTCTATTTGCCTCCATCTTAGCTTCACATGAGTGTTCTTTGTCTCTCACACATTTACATCTCTACTTTCCTACTATTTCCCTACCTCTCTCTGACTGCACACTCATTGATTACAATTTTGTTAAATAATAGTGACAGGCTATTAAACATCATCTGCAACAGCACAAGATACAGGGCACATTTTTTTCGCAATAAAATAATTGAAAATCTAATGGTTTAGTCTTTAAAACCCTGAATTGCCAGACTATTGGAAAGAGTTAGAAAAGATGAAAGAACAGTTTTAATTAATGATCACTTTATGAAAATGCTCAGGCTTAAAAATACGCAGAACTCTGCTGGCCTCTGTAAGGGAACAAAGGAAGGCTTGGTCCTTGCCCTGAAGATCTTAGTCTCAAAGAAAACTTAATATTTAAAGACAATTAATGTGAGAGAGAATGATTAAGTTGTCTGCCAAAAAGCTCCCTAAGAATCGCCTAATATTTAAATCCACCTAAATACCCAGAATGATTGAAGGCTGCCACATTCAACAGTCTATTCTTATTGCTTTAGCGTCAACAAAACTAATTTATACATACCAGCCTCCCACCCCCCACCTTACCCCCCTTAACAGCTTGCTGCCTATTTCTTTAGGAATTAATATTTCATTAAAATAAAGGTTAGCACCATAAGGTGTTAATGACATTGGATTTCTATTCACAACACTAAGTGTAATTTGAATCATCAATAGAAGAAACAGAAGGAACAGAAGGAATGACCTTTCTTGAAACATGCTGCAGGAAGAGAAATGTCAATAAAAAGCAAACAGTGTTTTGCATATCCCCTTACAAACAGCCAATTCCTGTCTACGCACTTAAGAGAATAGGCTTTTCTGAGCCATCAGCTTGGCGCAAGAGATCACTTGACAACGTGGGAGTGAAATAAGAGCTCACACATCCCATGTGGTGTCCTGCTGCTCAGCTGCAGCAATCAAATATACATGAAGCTCTTTGCTCCAAAATGGCAACAAGTTTAGGACCAGCATATGAGAAAAATCAATGACTTTATCTTGTGTTATCCTGTTCACTTTAAAATTCCAAGAACATCAAGCAAACAAATACATGACCATAATACAAATGCTGCAAAAGGACCATAATGGTAAAAGCATTGGAGACTTGAAGAAACAAACACTATTAAATGTGGATATTTTTATACAACTGTATTTTCTTCTAAATAAGTCCTCAGAGCTTCTGGCTCTCCTAAAACTGCTGTAAAGCTTGGTGAAAGCACTTTTGAATTATCCTCAAACTCCCTAAAATTTCTGTAGTAAACTTGAACCCAGTGATTTAATGTGACAAAAACCAAAAACAACCAGCCAAACAACCAAAAACTCCAAACAAACCCAACCATTATAGAGCCAAAAAAACCCACCACAACCAAACAAACGTGAATCTTCAAGCACATTTGAAGGCACATTTTTCTAAGTCAGTAGTTTAGCAACATACCCACTCTGCAGCAGAGAATGCTTTTTGAAAGCAGTTGCTTCTGAAAGCAGTTGATGTTTGAATGATTAAGTTTACAAAGTTGAACTACTAATCAAACTCTTTCACTTCCATGTAATTCATAGACCTGCAGGAAGGAACTCCAACTGGATCCAGCTCTGAGCATTTTAAATTTGTGTTCTTTATCCTCTTAATTTTCTCTTTACTCCCTATGAAAAAACATCATGAGTGGAAAAGAAGGAATTGAATAAATTGAAGCAATAAAAACATGTGATGACAGAGTTATCTGACAAAATATTATCCTCATTTGCCAGTTCTCTTTAGCAGCCTGTCAATAAATCTCAAGATTCGCCTGTGCACTTTGCTTCAGCCATGCTAATCCATGACATGCTCAGTATGGACTGGTCTCAGCCTCTGAATTCTTACCAGAACCCGGGCTGACGAGCCATCAGTTTAAGCATTTAACTTAGCATGAGTTTCCATATGAAGACAATAAAAGCCTCTGTAACATCTGTGGGACAGGAATTAAGGACCTTGGAAAAACAAATCACTTTTATTTCTGCAAAAATAATCAGTTTAACCTGCATTATGGATATCTTGCTGCCCTTCCACTCTTGCTGTGCTCAGCTAGCACATTTCGCATGAACTAAACCACGTGAAAAACAAATTGTTTGTATGGCTGTATGCTAAACAAAGGACAGATTTCTGGAGGGAAGGATAAAAATACATTTTTATTTCCCCCCCCAAAAAAATTATTAACAGTAATGCCTACAGGAGAAAAGAATTACCCTGGCTGGAATCCCTTTAAGTGCAATTCTGAATTATACTCTGGGGAACAACGTGAACAATTTTATTCATACTTTCAGGATGGTTTTAATTCTTTTTAAAAGTTCATCTGGAAAAAATAATTAAGACAAAAATAATACCCAGAGGCTAAAAAAAAAAAAAAAGAAAAAAGAAAAGAAAAAAAAAAAGATATAAAATCAGGCTACTAATGGAACACTTATTGAAACCTTAATGAAGAGGAGGCACTTGATCACTCTGTAATCACTGCCTTAAATTAAATGTCTCAAGTACAATAACTAAAATATAATAGCACCATTCAAATCAATAGAATGAAAACAGCCCACCATTTTTTGGCTTATTCTTGGGTCCTCCAGATCTCCTTTTACAAGTATCATTAAAAATACATATTTTTATTGCTTGGAGGTAACCTCTTCCCAGCAGCTCAATCACAAGAATAACAGAAGTGTCAATTGCTAAGATACTTCTTGGATTAAGAATCTCCTATGGGTTCAATATTTGTATAGACAGAATAACAAGATCTCTGAAGCTTTGAATAATTAGCCTTTCTGCAAAGAAAATGAGACCACTTTCCTTCACATCAGTATAACCTTGAAGGAAGTTTGTTGTAAGTTCTCACTAACATTAAAAAGAAAGAGAAATAAGGGAGATGAAAGGGGACAAAAAAGACATATAGGACAACATTGCAAATGCAACATAGGAGGGAAAAAAGAAGTTTTTAAGCAGCATACAGGTGAAATAAAACACCAAAATAATAAAAAAAAACCAGACAAAAATAAAAAGCTCTTAATTTAATTGTTTACAGCCTATCAACTTAAGATAACTCTGTATTCAGGGGATATAATAACTACGTGTGTAAGCAAGTTTTCAAATCCTTATTGTCAGTTCATATTCTTGCAGCAAGTTTAGTACTAGGGTTTGTGGCTTTTTTATTTTTGACAAGCACAATACCTGGGTGGATTATTAGGGAAACAGAAATAATGCTGAAAGCTGTTTCATTAGCAGGTTACTTTGCTGTAAATTAAATGGCCTGCAGGCAAGCACATATGGCACATCAGGTATGGGACTGAGGAAGTCTTACTAAATGCCCAAAGCGTGTTTCTGACAAGAATTGAGGCAAAATCCAGAAAATTAAATGGAGGAAGTTTCAATATATTCAAAATATCATTCAGTTTCTAAAGTCTTTATTTTATGTATAGCATGGAAAACAAATAATAGGCACTAGATTTATGTACTAGCAAAGAAAATTACAACAAAACAGGAAATAAAAAACCCAAACAAAAAGAAAATTATGAGGAAAAGCAGATCTTGCTTCCACTGTACTAGTAGGATTCTGATTTTGTTGTACAGTTGGTTCTATTTGAACCAAATTTGCTGAATCCTGCTGCTTTCAGAGAGAGAAAACTATTTGTTTCCAACGGGTATCTTTCAGCAGGCTAAGCCTTTACTTTCTACAAGCATAAAAACCAACCAAACAGAAAGTTCAAACTTAATAGTGGTAAAGGGCAGCAGGAAAAAGAAAACAACACAACAAGCATTAAAAAAAAAAAAAAATCCTAAGCAATGATAAATTCAAATTCTCAGACCTCTTACCAGCTTCCTCTTAGGCAAGGGATTATATTCCCTAAACATTAAGGAAAGTTAAAGGACTTCATGGGCTGGTAGCTCTTTTTGATTACATAGATCCCATTGCAACATGAGTCTCTATGTTGGGTCCTCATCATAGGCTCCTGAGATCAGTGTGTCTGAGAAAACGCTGCCTGTAATAGCTGAAACCAGAAAGAAATCTGCAGCTACCTCTGAATGCCTGCACAGTCCATTTCCCAGGTGAGAAGAAGGTCACCTAGTTCTTTCTGAAAAGATTTTTTCCCCATTGTTGACAAGGTTACCCAAGAAATTGCCTCCTAAAGCCCACAACAGAGCTGAGAACCCTTCAGAAGCCAGAGGCTGCTCTGGAGCTCCTGCGTTAATATCTGAAGGACCTTTCACTGAACTTATGCCATGCTGAACTCATATACAGTGTGACAGATGGGCGAAGAAATTCATACTGTAATTACACCAGTTAAGCAATTTTTATAATTCCTTATAGCTCTATGATTGTTTATCTATTCCTCTGCCAGCTTAGAAGTATTAACAGTTTAAATGAAGAGAAGTGTAAATGAAAGTTGAATCAATTACTGATAAAAGTTGTGAAAAATTACACAGGAGTATGTCTAGTCAGACATGCTAACAACTGTGCATTAATTATCTACATACGTTTGGTATTTTTCACATTATTTAAATTGGAAAGCAATGTGCGGCATCTCTGGACCTGAAGGATATCTCTAAACCAGGGGGAGCCTGTGGGCCTGAATAGTAAGTTAAGCACGTTTTTTGATGTCACATGTTGCTTACACAACTTCAAAAATTACACTTAGAAGACTACCACATTTGAGTTTCATGGGCTGATTTCTTGGCTGTGATAGCTTCACTTGAGCTTATAAAAAAATAAGGGTTCTAAGGAGGATATAGGCAGTAACTCAACAGAATGTTCAAGTCATCAGCCTGGATTTAATATTAGGGTAGAAATCCATCAACTGAACTGTGAAGGCAAAACACTTCATATTTCTAAGGTACAGAGCAGTCAAGTGCCACCCCTGGCAAGGATACTGCGATAAGAACTGTCCAGGGGTTATTCAGAGTAACAGCAACAGGGTAATATATCACCTTCTCTGACTCACCCTCTCAGTACACATGGGCAAAAGATTTCGACTTGGATTTTTAATTATGTTTATTCTCGTAGTGTCAGGTAGGACTGAAAATAAGGGATGTCTTTGCAGTCTGCCACTGAAAGAAAAACAGATTTTCTAATTTTGCTAATCATGGTCCTGTCTTCACAAATGAACTGTGTGCATTTGCGCCTGCTTTAAGCTGGCACTCAGCACCTTGAAGAATTGTGTCCTCCACTGAAAAAATTGGCAGCTTTAATATTTTCCTTTACACCAAGTACATGAAAGAAGTAAAGGCACAAAGTGATATGCGCGTTTCAT
Source organism: Cephalopterus ornatus (assembly GCA_013396775.1). Lineage (NCBI taxonomy): Eukaryota > Metazoa > Chordata > Aves > Passeriformes > Cotingidae > Cephalopterus > Cephalopterus ornatus. The sequence continues at coordinate 26,086 of VZRE01008824.1, forward strand.
TTTGGAGAAAGTTTCCTTTGTGGGATTCTTGAAAGAAAAAGGTTTCAGTTCTTTTCCAACACTTTAATATTCCTGTAAGATAGTGGCACAGATGCTGTTTCTAGAAAATATGTTGACTCACAGGCAAGAAATCAGTAGATTGGCAGGGATGACTCTTTTGTTGGCTGGGTTCAAGAAGCAAAGCATTTAAAGTGAATTCTACTTACGTTTTTTGGAACAGCTGCTTCTAGAAAATAACACAGAGGTTTACAAAAGTATGTCAGCTTACTTCTGAGTGCCACAAAAAATTTCTTTGAGGCAAAGCACAGCAGATCACTTCTCAGAGGGCTTTTTATACTATCAGAAGCCTAAATCTCAGCTTTACAAAATTGTTTTCTAAGATAAAAATAGGAAAAAGATGAGACACACTCTTCAAATTTCAACAACATAATGAAGTTATAAAGGCTCAATAGACAACATCTTTTCATACAGATGATTTTTTTTTTCCTCAGGTATAAAGTGATATGTACCATATATAAAGCATGATCTTTTCTTTCAAGTGCTGTCACTCAAAACAGTGTGCTGAATTTCTTTACCTCAGAGACTAAATGAAAAAAACAAACTACTCCAGCTTCACCTTAATTCAAGTGTTAACTAGCTAAGTAAGTAGTGGTTTGTAATGGAAATTTATTTTTATGTTTTTGGGAGAAGATATTGTTCATAATAGTCTCATACTAGCATTTCCTTCGCTCTCTTGAGATAGACACCAGCACACCTATTAATCTCCATGCTTGTATCCATTTTATGTTTCTTCCGACATTAAAAGTCCTCTTTGATTTTGGAAAACAGCATAAACAACCAAATAAATGGAAATGAAAAACGAATATTGAAAAAATACCCCTGGATGGGAACGAAAGTCATAATCATACAAACTAGTGAGCAAATAGCAGGAAAAAGTAGAGAACCACTGAACAGAAAAAAGTCTTAGAAGGTGAGTTAAGAGCAGAAGAATATTGCCTTTGCCTGCAGGACTGAGGTCACCCCAACTGTATGTCCATGGAGGCCTTCCCCAGGCTTCTTTCTTCCTGATCTAAAGGATGGTTAGTGGGGCTAAATGCCAGCAAGATGTTGACAAAGATATGTTCCACCTTTTTGTGGGTTCAGATAATGTATAAAGGAAAGATGTGATGCACTCTGCCCTCTGAATGAGAATCCGGAGGAGACAGAAGCTGCAACCTATGCAAATATGCATATGTATGAGTCAAGCTTTTGTTCTTATTGCAGCATATCATGTCAATCCAGAAGATGAGAACAGCTGGGTAGCAGGGCAATTCCACCATCCTTGCTTGTAGATACCTGAAGTGGAAATATGGACTTGCTCCTGCACTGTAAACTAGGAAGTGATAGAGGAGATGCAAATTCTTAAACTGTGATGGAAGGAAGAATCTTTGTCCACCATCAGAATGTAAATATACCAAACACACAGTGTTTGATTCCATAATACAATCCTAAAAAACTATGTTTCCTCATTTTTTTCTCTCTCCTATCATGGAAGAAATTAATATTTTTAACTTTCAAATGATCCTTATAATGACCAAAGTAATACTTTGTTAAATTTTATGAATTCTTTCTATGAGAAGCTATACAGCAAGTAAAACATTGTGTCTGTCTGTCCCAAAACATTACTTCTTTACAAAAAAGAGATGAAGAAAAATGCTATATTCCACTTCAACCTTAAAAGTTATTTCAAGTTTCTATGGGACTTTAAAAGCTCTTTCTTGATCTTTGCACCTCTAGTAGAAAACTAAACATAAACTCACCATCAAAACTCAAATGCTGTTTCATGTATTAGAGAAGACTGAAACTGATTGAATTTTTTTAAAAATTCTTGACTTAAAATTCTAAAATAAACTTTAAAAAGAATGCCATATCCCTCTGGCTCAGAACAGTTTGAATCTCAGTCACCATTTTCCTTTGATAGCCTTAGTAAGTTGCAGGCATAGCCTCAAGCAAAGACAACTATAAAAAAAAAATGTTTTAAGAATGTATTTTTTATGCCAAGAAGCCAGGGATAAACTTAAATTCATGTGCCTGCCATACAAGAAATATAATAACACTTACAAATGTAAAAATGTACAAGACATTTTAATAAACTATATATTAGTTTCATAAGTTAAAGAATATCAAAATAATAAAATAAATGCTATTAATTTTCTTACATGTATAATGCAAATTTTTAACAATGCTGTACCATCATGCTACTTTTTAAAGCAATTCTGGGTTTTTTCCCTCCTTTACAGAAAAAACTGCTGAGATTTTATGCTCAAAATCTGATCCAGTCCGGCCTTGCTTAACTCGCAAGTTCTCAACAGTTAGGGTTAGTTGCCTACCTCAGACAAGGACGAGCAAGGATGTTTATTCGAAAATGAACAACAAGCTCACGTTAATACATTGTTATGAATGAAGCCCATAATATGGAAATACTAAAGATTTTAAGTCCCAAGGGCAACTTTGACACAAATGTGTTATATATACATAGCATTGTATTTTCTACTTAAAACCATAAAGAAGGAAAAACTTTATGGTCTTTTCTTTTCTTGTGGGCAAGAAGTCCTCCTAAAATGATAGACTGATATTTCAAACACAAATCATGGAACATAACATTTTAAAAGCCTGATTCACATTTCACTGATGCCTTGTAAAACTTATCCAGCCAACTAAAAGAAATACTGGTAATTATGACAGCTCTTCAGAAATTCACAATGAAATCTGTTCATCAATGGAGTCTGTAGGTCTTACAAAACAGAAATCTGAAAAGGTGCCAACATGATAATAATCCCTTGAGCCTTAGAAATGCTTAGGGTTTGGCTTGAATTTCAAGTCAGTTTCCCTCCTTCCTTCCTTCCTTCCATTTTTCTTTAGTTAAGTACAAACAACTAAATTTTCTCTTGCCGTCCTCCATTTTTAATACCAATTCCATAATGTTCTATTATAAACAATAATAACCGTTCAGCTTTGTATTTCTGGCACTAAAAAACCCACAGCTGCAAACCTCTGCAAAATACTCGAAGACATGGGAAACTGGAACTTGCTAAAACTTGTTTTAGGTTTATCAAAGAGGACAAAGAAATGGTATCTAATGTGGAATAGTTACCATATAGAGTAAATTTGGATGTAATGTTGAGATATAGATCCATGGAGAAAGTGAAAAATGTACAAATATCTGTTAATAAATATATAAAAATTATATAAAGTGGATCCTTGAGTGAGGAATAAGGAACCATCAACATGAACAACTGGCAAAGGACTTGGATCCTGGCAATTAGCTGCTAACATTGGCACTGATCACCAGCACCAGAGTGAAGCCACCCAGAGGAGCAGGGGAAGGGTGAACATAACTGCAAGGAATGGGGTAAGTTCATATAACTTAATTATATAATATGCACACCTGTGTTTTTTAAACCACATTATATTCTTTCTTTTCCTATGAGAAACACATTTGAACTAATAATATTTAGACTTTCAAAATATCAGTTATACTAGCAACAAATTCTTATGTTTATTTATACATAAGGTGTGCTTTCTCTGACCATAAAAAAGATTTGAATGTTACATGCAAAATTTGTTGTATAAAATTCAGGGTTACCTACCTATAACATTTTTTAATGTCAGCTTGACAGAAAACAGATAAAAAGTTAAAAATAAAAAAGGGGAAAGGACCACGAAGGAACCTAACTTCTGAAGTCCGATTCTCCCACACACTGAGGGGTGGAGGGGATTAGATAAGTGAGCAGCTTTTTGATCCTTAGTTGCCAGCTGGGGTTAAACCATGACAGTATGCAATAGCAGATTTTGCTTCGTTTGGTTTTGGTTTGGCTGGGTTTCTTGAGCAAATTCATTAACTGGTGTGCCGTCTTTTTCTCAAATTCAAAATAACTGCACTTCACAAATGTATCTGGAATCCTGAGTTCAGCCTTTTTCACTCAGCAAAATCATCCTGCAAGCCAACCCAATGGGTAAGTGTGGGGATTACTGTAGGCTCAAGGTCTGGAAAGGACTAGCCGGCTTCGGGCTAAGCTGACCACGGAGCAGCTCATCACAGGAATGGAGCTGCTAAGAGTTGCCGTCTCTGAGCCTGCCAGGTCCCCAGGTAACAACTAGAAGCCAATTAGGTGCTGTAGTTACAGGTTTTGCCTCATAAGGAGGTTTTTGCCTAATTAGGAAGTTTTACCTTATAAGGAATGTTTTCATGTTTGTGAAAACTTATACAAGGCTATGTCCTTTCAATAAAATTATTCCAGCTCCTCTACTTGCAGAGTCCATGTTCTGTCCCTCTCCCCCCGCTGGGATAGTGGCTTAATGCACCTCAGGTAAGTAAGGACATAGACATCTTTGTAGAGATTGGACAAATCAAAGACTTGTAGAGAAGTCCCCAAGTTTTATTTGCCAGGTTTGTTTGTCTACCAAGTACACATTGTCTGTGCTGAGGACTTTCTTTCCAGGAAGTACATCTGTCTGACACTGAATGAATTTCTGATTTTGCTTTTCTCTGCTTGTTCAACTTTGCTTGGCCTTTTTTCCTTGACCAGTCAAGAGACGTGATTATCCCACTATATTCAGCATTGCTGCAGCTTCTCCTGGACTGTGTGCAGTTCTAGACTCCACAATTTAAGAAGGATGTGAAAGTCCTTGAATGCATCCAGTGGACAGCAACAAAGCTGGTGAAAGAGTTGCTCCTCGGAGGAGCAGCTAAGGACTTTAGGTTTGTCTAGTTTGAAGAAAAGGAGGCTGACGTGAGACCTCAGAGAGCAATGAGGAGGGGAACTGGAGAAGGAGGAGCTAAGATCTTCCCCCTGCGATACAGTGACAGGATGCATGGGAATGATTCTTTAACTGGGAGGGTGGTCAAACACTGGATCAGGCTTCCTAGAGAAGTGGTTGATGCCCCAAGCCTGTCAGTTTTTAAGAGGCCTTTGGATAATGCCCTTAATAGCATGCTGTAACTTTTGTTCAGCTCTGAAGTGGTCAGGCAGTTGGACTAGATGATCACTGTATGTCCCTTCCAACTGAAATATTCTTTTCTGTTCTATGCTATGCTATTCTTTTTGACTGTCCTTTACCTCAATCAATGAGTTTTCTTACTTTTGCCCTTCCAATTCTCTACCCTATCATACCAGGGTATAGTGAACAAGAAGCTGTGGGATACTTAGCTGCCTACCAGGATTAACCCACAACAGGGCATTAACTATACAGTTATAGAAACATAGACTCATTTACATTCAAAAAAACCCCTTAAGATCATCAAGTGAAACCCAGCACTGCCAAATCTACCATTAAACCATGTCCCCAAGCATCATGTCTTTTAAACACCTCCAGGGATGGTGATTCAACCAGTTCGTTGGGCAGCTTATTCCACAGCTTGACAATAGTTGTAGTGAAGATATTTTTTGTAATCATAGAATCATGCAATGGTTCGGGTTGGAAAGGACCTTAAAGATCATCTAGTTTCAATCCCCCTGCCATGCTCAAGGACACCTTTCACTAGACCAGATTGCTCAAAGCCCCATTCAACCTGGCCTTGATACTTCCAGGGATGAGGTGTCAACAACTTCTCTGCACAACCTGTTCTAGTGCCTCAACATGCTCACAGTAGCTAATTTCTTCCTGGTATCTCATATAAACCTAGCCTCTTTCAGTTTAAAGCCATTCTCCCTTGCCATATCACTACATGACCTTGTGTAAAGTCCTTCTCCAGCTTTCTTGTAGTACCCCTTCAGGTGCTTGAAGGCTGCTTTAAGGTCTCCCAGAAGCCTACTCTTCCCCAGACTGAACAACCCCAACTGTCACAGCCTGTCTTTGTAGGAGAGGTTGTCCAGCCATTTAATCATCTTAGTGGTCCTCCTACTGCTCCATGTATCTTGTGTTGTAGGCATTAGGCTTTTTTTTTTCAGCATTATGTATGCGTAATTGGTCATGTGCTATAGCGCTCCATATGTCAGCCATGGGAATCTTGGTTTGCTGATGTTTGCTCTAGTATTGCACCATGGGAGCTTGGTTGTGATAGAATAATACTGCTGTCCAAAAGGCAAGACACAAAACAGGAAAACTGCTTAGAAAAAGAGAAGTATTTGAAAACTGTATTTCCACCTCAATATTCATATTGCTATTCTCAGTCTCTGGTAGCCTCTGATCATAAAGTTAGTATTTTATAATGAGCAGATTCTTCATTTTTTACTGACTTCTGAAACAGAACATGCAAGGATCAATAGAAAGTTAAGCCTTATAGTTGCCTCCTGATTGGTTAGCATCATGGGGCTAAGAAGATGGCACATATCATTAGTGACACATTCAGTTACAGATTTTTATCACTGGCAGAATGATGTAACCCTCATTAAAAAAGAACATTGTTTAATTGATCCATTTGCTCCCAGCAGTCCTGTGGCTTTTTTTCCCTTACAACATAAAGGCCAAATTGCAGTTCAGCTTCAATCAAGTGAAAACATTATACTGCAGCAGGAATAAGAAATACTCTCTGCACAATTTAATTACCATGGTTTAAATATGAGAAAATCGTTAGACAATTAATGTTACAAACGCTGCCAAAGGACATTTTAAATAATAGGTAAATTAGTGCAGAGAAACCATGAAAGGATTTTTTTTTTAATGTAATGGCCCCCAACCTTTTCCTAGTTCAAAATTCATTCTTTAGGTTTCCCAGAGTTAACACGAATATGCTGCATAGAATTGAAATGAAATGCCTATAGCTTCTAAATAGTTTTAAATAGGCATTCATTTTAGAAAGGGAAGCAAATAACTCCTTCCCTCACCACAGGGAGGAGAGTTTTTCTCTCCTGTGAAAGAAAAACAACAAAAAAAATGTTTTTATATACTAAAGACAATTGTAAAGAAACAAAAAGTACTCAAAGTGCACCCTCTGTAACTAACCAGAAGCCAAACTGAGAACAAGTTATTCCAAAGGTCTAATAGGGTACTGGCAAGAATGAAATGGTTTCTGCTGTGGCTTAATTCTCACCACTTGTGTTTCAAGTAACAGAATCTGTAGGCTTAAAGACTGAATCTCTTTAAGCACTTAATTTTTTTGGATCAAGCTTTACCCTACTACCTCTCCCCAGAACAATAAAAGCCCTGGAGCCTTCCCTTGCTAGAAAGTAATTAATTTCCTCCCCTCCACAGATCATGGTAAAACTAGCACTGAATAGAATATACAAGAATTTATTGAAGAGCTTAGTTACAGTTCTCTACCTCCCAAACTTCTTGACATCTTGCAGTGTCTATATCTTTAGAAACTGCTCTTAATCCTATTTGGGATACTAGGAGACTGTTGTAATAAAAATACAGTATTTTTTGCCTCATTCCCTCCCCTCCTCCCATTTTTCCTTTCTTCTTCTTTTCCTTTTTTTTTGTTTTGTTTTGTTTTTGTTTATCTTTCCTTTTTCTTTTCATTTTCTGTTAGACACCAGACTGAATCAAGAAATGAAAGTACAGAATTGTGCTTAACAAGTGTGGTATTGAATGGCACTAACTGGAAATTGCAGAGATGACATTTCCCTGTGTCAGAAACCTGCCAGGCACATGTACTCATTCACCAGTTTTAATTTCTAAATAGAAACATCCGGAGACAAACATAATGGTTGTCTTACTTATGAGAAAACAAACAAACAAACAAATAAGTATAATACCCATATACTGCTTGCATAGTTTTTTACTTCTGTCCAAGTCTTTGGGAAGGGTGTGCACATATGTACATTTTCAAATCTGATTTGGATCATCATGCTATCCCTGCATGCAAGGTTTTCCTGATTCAAAACAGGATAACTGAAATTAGTCAAGAAATTAACCTTTGTCTTGCATAGTAGACACAGAGACTGGCAAGTATTTGCAGACTGAAATTATACTTGGACTTAATCATAACCTTTCTTTTTTTTAGGGTTTGTTATTTCAAAATATGTTAGTTCAAAATTATGACATTTACTGCCTGTTATACTTAGAGTTTTAGAGTGTTGAGGTGCAAGTCTTCTTTTCCCTTGTTCTGTAATGGCTTTGCTGAGGAAAAGCTATCTAGGACTTACACAGAAAACTAATTAATATTTCAACATTGGATTCTTCAAAGGAAAGAACTGCATAAAAAGTACATTATTCATTGCTGATTTTGCCAGACATGGTGTCACTTGAGGTTGTCAAAGTAGGAAACACAGAGAGATAAAGAGAATACAGTTAAAGACACAATAATAACTCACTAATAACAACATACGAATATTTTGTCCCCTTAAAGAATACTGATTTATTTTTCTTTTCCTATTTTATGGGAAATCTGGTACCACTCAACACATTGGTATCAAACCACCCTCTAAACATGTGCCTGCCTGTGTATGTGATTAATATGCTTTCCCACCAGTGATGTTATTTTCTGCATGTGCGTGTGATTTTATTCTTTAGATGTTGTTGGATTCAGTTCTTTCTCTTCTGTAAACCACATCTTGCACATTTATGTTAGAGAAGGCAGTATCAAAATAAGCATTTTTTTCAAAGTACAATCATTTTTATTTATTTATTTATATAAATGATTCTGGTCCCTTTGTGTGTTCAATAGCAAGAAATAAATAGCTTGGGTCGAATGATGTTTAGCTTTAAACAAGTATTACTATAAAAATATGCAAAAAGGTACCAGATTAATCTGAGCATAGTTAGAGTAATCATCTGTATTATATTTAAACAGATCTTTTCTATTAGGTCCTTCGACCTTCTTTTGGAAGCAGAACAAATGTAACTTCTTTCTCTAACCGTCTAGTTTCACAAATGTGTAATATTTGTGAATATTTTAGAGACTCGATGTCTCTAAAAAATATCCTTAGACATAGCTACTTACATACTTTTAGTTAACCCTCACATTCACAGAAGTTACTGAGGATATTTTCAGTTCCTTACTTTTTTATTTGTTTGGGTTTTTCCTGGACATCTTAACTAGTTTAAGTGAAACAAACAGGGCAAGTAAATTCTGGTATCACTGAAGAACAGTTCATAACAAAACTTATTCTTAAGGCTGCAGTCAACAAGCTTTCCTATTTTTTTTTAAATTTTAAAAAGTATTACTTTGGTTGTGCTTATGTGTTAACTTCTTCTCCTTCAACCTTAGAGTATTACCTTTCGGTACTACTCACGGTTTTTATTGCTGATGAAAGTTAGCATTTCCTGTAAAGAAATGTTGTCCTCTCAGAACTGCCATGCTTGTTTCTTTACACTGCAACTGGAGAAAATCACTGAAAAAGAAAAAGAAAAAAGATGACATTGTTCTAAATGAAAGATGCAGTTTTTGTCAAAGAATTTCCATTTATAAAAATTCAATCTACATCAACATAAAACTATAGGATTAATCATCAAATTAAGGACAGATATTCAATGGCATACATGGCAACAATAACTAAGGGAAAAGGCCTCATTTGTGCTGAATATTCATGCTATTAAAGTGACAAAGAAATATTAAATTCATGGTCTTTCAAAGAAAAGTATCATTGCTCACAAAGAAGAATGTGCTCTTCACTGAAACTTACAATATTCTTAGAGGTATAGAAGAGGAACACACTGTGATAAAATCCAGTATGGAAAGTGGAATTCCAATGATTAGGGTAGGAATTCTTAGGTACAAGCTGATTATTATCTCAGCGACTTTAAACAAAAGAGAAAGTGATGGGAATCCTTGAATTTGGGTAATAAATGTAAACTCCTTGGGTAATGTAGTTGAAAGACGAGCTCTTCCTAGTAGCACAAATATTACATATGGAAGTAACTGATTATACGCAGAAAAGTCTTTAGGGGAAAAAACAATCCTATTGAACATATTGCAATAGGCTAAGATAACATTCAAGTAAGTAAATAAGTAAATAAATAAATACTGACATACATAAAATTAATTTTTATTCACCATTCACTACAATGTAAGCATTCAAAACTGTGTACTCAAAGTATTCATATGTATAGTCCTTTTAATTATGCAGTATAAAATGTAAAGGTGTCACTGTATGTAAGTAGCAAAGACCTTCAGGATGTTCTTATTCTTCTGAAGATCACAAAATTTATTGCTCATTTTCTTAGTGTATTTTACAGACCTTACAAAGCTCAAGTCCTAAAATCTCACAGTTGTCATTACCTTAATATTTGAGAATTAAATATTTTGGAATATTATTTGTCAACCTTTTTAGGTAAGAAAGCTATATATTCCTCCATATTACCAGAAGAATACTGAAGAGACCTTTCTCATTGTACTGCTGGAAGTTCACTGCAGACCAAGTAATTGCTTCTCAGATACCAAGATAATTCCCTGTTTTAAGCATTCATCTATTTTGGATGAGTATTTAGTTAGCCTGAAAACTATTTTATCCAAATTAAATTTAGTTTTAGTTGTACTCCTTTAGAGAGTGGAGAGATCACTTCTCATTATATTCCCAGAGATACTGAAGGCATAAGCCCTTTTTATGGACTTCTTGTTTCAGAACCTATCTTAAGCTATATATGGCTAAAGCTGTATAAATTTAGTCAGGGCTTTCTGGCTCCAGCTGTTTTTTGTTTTGTACAGACATAGTAGCAGTGCAATGTTATGCAGAGAGCAATAGAAAAGAAATGAATAGTACAAGTATAAAATACTGAAGAATGAAAACTGACCTCAGACAAAGAAATGCAATTAGGATTTAAATCAATACAATTTTGGTCAAAACCAGCCTTCAGATCTTTATTCAATAGTGCTTGGGAGGGTTTAATATGAATGTAATTATGGATGAAGACTCTCTAAATTGCCATTAATTATATGAATAATATTCCTTGTACTTGTCATTCTCAGCTTATTAACCATAAAATCTTTTAAGTGAAACAAAATAAAAATCACAGTCAATTTGCTGATACTGCTCATTGTGAGCAATTTATTTCAGGGCATAAGCTATTTCCATTTCCAGCCTCCTTTAGTTTATTGGTAATCGGAGGTGCTTCTATAGAATCATCTCTACATCACAGGCAATTACTGAAAGAGGAAAATATGTGTTCATTTCCTCTGGAGCCTTGTTATCTACTATCAATAGCCTCCATCTGCAAGAAGATTGCTGCATCTTCATCTAGATATTGCAGAAGTCCACGGGATAAAATCAAACTCTTGTTTTAGAATAATACTGTCAATTTTAGTCATCTACATGAGGCATATGTCTGGCAAGGGGCTTCCACAAAAATGGAATTCTTGGTAAACTTTTTAAGGTAGACTGCATGCATGAGGGTACTATAGTATCATTAGTGATGTGATAGCTTAGTTTTAATTTCCAAAGCTGTACATTCTGAGTATCTCAGTTGAAGTGCACAATCCTCCCACTAACTTGTTCCTTCTTATAGAAAATATTCCTAATTCTCTTATTTATCTCAAATAACTGGGAAGAAAAAAAAAAAAAGTTTAATCTGGACCAGACAGAAGAACAGTGTACAAACTCACAGGAATGTTAGGTATTTGAAGGGAGCCACTTGTCAGTGAAAAGTTATAATTCCAAATCTTGCTGAAAGTAGATCTTCATTGTCCTCAGAGCACATGTTTACAATTCAAGGTGGACCTTGTACTACTAATAAACATTAAAAAAAGCTGTGAGCAGCTTCTCTAACATCTGAAGTGTGCTCAGGGAGCAATTAAACCCTGTATCATGAGAGATGAGACACCTTCCAAGCTTTCTAGCACTGAGTTGGGATTTCATAGGGAGTAATATCAGCAGTTTAGCAGCTGTAATTTATCATTGTTGGGTGGTTTTGAGAGCATCAGATGACAGCTGGTGCACAGTGTATAAAATCTTGTCCCAGAAATTCTCCACTCCCTGCCTGCCTTTGGAGCCACTTGTGAAGTGGCACCCATGGTCTCTGAATAAATACATCTGGATATGTCCATCCATGATCTGGTAAACTACTGACTTATATGGAGGATCATTCTATGTGCTGTTGCTCAGTAGTTATTAATTTCTTATGAAATCTCAGGTATTAAGCCTGTTTCTGGCTTAATAATTTTTAAAGTAATTTTTAAAATAATTTTTTAAACAATTACACCAATATTGTTTTGTGTCTATAAAGGAAATTATCTACGGAGGTAGAAAGAAATTACAGTTGTGAGAGTTTCAGCTCATTCCTGGAAACATAAACTGTGAAAAATAGGGAGAAAACAATACTTTACGCCTGACAGCTCCAATTACAGTGCCCTACAGAGCTTAACCGCCTGCTTCAAATCTTCCCACAACTTTTACTGAGGAACAGTGGAGTGAAGTAAATTCTGAGAGATTGTCTTGTTTTCCTAAATACTCTATGCAATTAGTTCAGCTTATGGAAAACTAAATCCACAATAATTTAAGACCTTTTTTATGTTACAAAAGCAAAGGTTCCTTTGAAAGTACTAATGTTTTTTGGATCCTCTAATAGAAAGTAAAATATCAAATGGTATTGAAATTATATTTTTATAGTGGCATAATATTATATATTATACTATATATAATACTATATATAATATATATTATGTTAATTTAAGAATTAATTAATATTATAGTTTATTTAACACAAGTAGCTGTATATTAAACCTTATCCCAACTGATTACAGCACAGGAAAGACCCTATCTGTTTTTTTCAGTTGTCTTTATTTTACACGAACGCAGCAGCGTGGAAGATATAATACAAAATTGACAATATGCAGAATATAAATAATTCTTCAAGAGCTTATGAAGGATGCCTTTGAGAACTAGCGCACACAGAATCATGGAATCATGGAATGGCTTAGGTTGGAAGAGACCTTTAAAGATCATCTAGTTTCAATGCTCCCTGTGCTCAGGGCCCCATTCAACCTGGCCTTGAACCCATTCCAGGGATGCGGCATCCACGGCTTCTCTGGGAAACCTGTTCTAGTGCCTCATCACCCTCACAATAAAGAATTTCTTCGTAATATCTAATCTAAACCTACTCTCATTCAGTTTGAAGCCATTTCCCCTTGCCTTGTCACTACACGCCCTTGTAAAAAGTCCCTCTCCATCCTTCCTGTAGGCTCCCTTCAGGTACTGGAAGGCTGCAATTAGGTCACTCCTAAGCCTTCTCTTTTCCAGTCTCAACAAACCCAATTCTCTCAGCCTTTCCTCATAGGAGAGGTGCTCTGGCCCTCTGATCATCTTGGACTAATCATCCTCTGGACTGCTGAACCCAGAAAGCCCCAGTAGTGAATTTGCCCACATAGGAGCAGTGCTTGAGTTTCCTGCCAAATACAGAAATTTAGATAGTCATCAAGGCTACATAATGTAATTGAAAAAAATAGAATAGAGAACTATTCTGCATAACTCAGTCCCTAACAACATCAAATTTACAATATGTTGCATTTCTACACATAGAAATTTAATGCAATCATATGCTATATATATATTATTAATAAGTTTCATATGCATTTTATCTTCATTAGTGACACAATATATTATTAATATAATCGATAATCAATATTATAATAAAGCAATATATGAGCTGATTATTCTCTATTTAATAATATTGATAAAATAAATACTAAACCTGCATCTTGACATCAGTATTTTATTTTGCTAAAGCTTTTTATCCTTCATTTTTGAGAGTTAAATAGACTTAGATATTTGAAGCCAAGCAACCAGCTTGCATGCTTGCTCTGGTATTGTATTCATCTGCCTTCTATAGATCTTCTGTAAAAATTCTTCTTTTCACTTAGTTGGACAAAGGAGTGGGGATTTTTTGTTTCCTCTTTGAAAAGCAGTCACTAATATTGAAATCTTCCAGAACAATTAAAGGAGGAAATTTTGATATCTTCAGTCGTTAAGAGAAGAGAAGGATAGAAATAGTCAGACTTAGCAAGAAAGTTAAGGCTTTAATATGTTGTAAAAAAAAAAAAATTGCCTTACAATGAAATGCAAGTATTAATTTAAGGACTAGACCACTAGAGTCTTTTTTTAACCTTCCAAATGGTTTGGACAAATTTGTAGGTAGAATTTTAATTCCATGGACAGGCATTTTATATATGTATGTAGTAGCATTTGGTTTTCACCAAATTATTATTATTTCTATAATATCTATAAGGATTATAGGATTACAAAATTACAGTTTTAGTCTTTATTAAGTAGTTTCAGTAGTTGTGTCAGATCTCTTTGTTTTTAACAGGTTATAACAGCTCCCAACTTCAATCTAAATATGAATAATATTTATAATTTTTTCTCTTCAGATTTTAAGATAAACATTTATGAAAATTTAACATACAGATTAGGATTCGTCAGTCCCATATCTTTTATACATACTGTGTATGAAGTGTGGAGGTCTCCACCAATCACGGTCAAGCTAAAATAAATTATGTTCAGACTCCAAATGTCAAGACAAAATTTGCCCTTTGTGCTAGTAGATAATTACTTAGAATAATTGTATTCTGTCAACCAGGTCCTAATATTTGTTCAAAGATTTAGAGAACACACCTAAGGGATCATCATGTTTATGCACATGATCATCAACATCGCCATTATTAGTTGGTAAATATTTAATTTAAAATATTAGCAATAAATTATTTGCTTTGTGTTGTTGACTTTTTTTTTCCCCATGAAATTTTCATTTTTGGTCGTATTTTATCTCTCCCAGGTGGAAAAATTAATATTATTTATTATTCACGAGTCACTGGAAAAAGTCACTAAGTCTTCCAAAACTGATATTCTTTAAAACAAAAATAAGGTTTTATTGCAGAATTCCTATTCCCCCAGATTTTCTCTTTGCAGCAGCTCTCCAAACTTTTAAGAAATAAGCTGAATTTTAATATAAGCAATTTGTGCATTTTTTCCTCTAAATATCTATATATTGAAGCAATGTGATCTAAGGAGATCATTGTAGAATAATAAAATTATCAAAATACTCTTTGAAATCTAATACAGTCTAATTAAATTTTTTAGAAAGAGATTTTCAGATTCTTTTTTCACTGCAGTATTCTTTCTTACTGAGACACAAGTCACTGACAAAAACTCATGTTTTCAAAATATGGATTGTCAAAGAAATGATAACTCAACTTTCCATATGTATGTCCTTGAAGTGAATGCCATATAAATTATGACTCATTTTGTAGTGAAAGGAAAGCTTTTTTTGACCAGCTGTACTTTTGGGATCTGAAAGGCAGTCTTTTTTCTTTTTTAAAAAAATGCAGAGCAGAATCAGAAATTTCCTGGCAATTTGTGAATGAATAACTATAAATTTGCCAAATTCTCAGCAGTTTTTACAGCTTTTTTTTTTTTTTTTAAGAGCATATGTACTATATAATACATATAATAGAGGTGTGCATAATACATGTGCATCCATATAAAGTTTTAAAATATCCAAAAGGTCTTTCATTTTGGAGATTGTTTCTTTGATTGGTTTTATTGTTTTCAAGCAGTTATTTTACTATTTTCATCTTCTGCCTCCTTAGGATTGGGACCAGGAGTTTTATTCTTATTCATATGTCAAAATACTTTTAAGGTCTTATATATTGTTCTAAAATCAATACAGAAATCTATATAGATATGGAAATGGTAATTGTGTCTTAGAAAATATGAATCTATGTTAAGATTCTGTGTGGTTTTCTATAGAAACAGCTTCTCTTGAAATAGCAGACAGAATCACAAGTGTACAGAGCAGTATAACTAGGTTTGCAACAAAATAAAACCAAATACTTAAAGGGCAAAGGCAGGGTGAGGAGAAGGGCAATCAAAGCTCTTACATCATTTCTAAGCAATCTCTGTTACCCACTGTTCAATGAATCAAATGATTGTGACTTAAATTAATGAAAAATGAACTGCAATGTTTCTGAGTTCAGATACCCTGCAACAATGTAGATGGCAATGCAGAGCCAGAGTGTGATCAGCAGTGTTTTTGCCACAGGTTCACAAATAATTAAATCTCTAAACAATTATAGATGTTCTGTAAATACCATTAGGAGCTGGGATTTCTCTGGGAGATGTTCTCTAGTTTCGATATACTATACTTGTGGAAGAAGACTAAAGTGTTCAACAGGAAAAAAAGAGTTAAAATTTTGTCCTTTTCCTCTTGTAGCATTCCCAAACATATGAAGCTTACAGCATGAACCAGCATCTTTGCTGAAGTCAAATATGAAGACATTATGAAGAATTTTCATGGATTTCTGTCATTCAGCAAGAACTGAGGGAAGAAGAGAACCCAAATTCTTTCAAGTGATCACTGTAAACTCAAAAATTTAATCATTAAGTTCTGTTTAAAGAAACCTACTCAGTAGGAGGCTGGAACACAAGATGACAAGATATGCACAAAACATCTTTTATAACTACTCCAAATTGCATCCCTTGAAGAACTCTAAGCTGAAGTATTGTTATTGTTATTATTATCTCTACCTTTCAGTTTTTCCAGTATTAACAGTATGGCATCCCTGATCCAGGCCTTATCCTAGAGCACTGTGAGGACTCACCTGGGTACCACATGCACCTTTGTACTGAGCACCCAAGCCCCCTTGATCTGCTTACTTCTCTGCACGTGCAACTGTTGTCCATTAAAACATCTATCTGTCTGTCCTGACTTTGGGCAGAGTGTCTTTGGCCAAGAACATGCCTCCAGCAATGCTGATGCCTGTGTGAAAGCATGTGTCTCGAAAATCTGAGTGTCATCAGTATTGAACATCTGCCTCTCTGAGTAGATGCAGAATTAAAAACTTTTTCCAGCATCTGTAAAACTTTTACGTCAGGGAGCTTTTAAATTCTTTGTACAAGAAGACATTAGCATAGGAATGGGATGGATATGACATGAAAAGAAAAGTCTTAGACTAGAAATGTTTTCTCTCTTCTCTACTGACAAAGGCTAAAGTAAATATTAGATCTCCCTGGCATTTCTCTGTATGCTTCCTCCTACATCAGGATGGAGACTGTACCAGGAATCTAGAGCTTGAATGTGCCGAAGTGCTGAGGCCCACAAGACCATCAGCAGCAGCTTCACTGCACTGCATCAGACATTTTTTTCTACGCTGGAAGTCGTACCTGTGATAATAGATGCAGTGACATGCACCATTTTCTCTGCTTTTCTCAGCTATCGCATGACTGACATATTTTATAATCCTACGCCACAGAGTAGCAGATGGTGCCTACCCTTTTTCATCCTGTACAAGACTTGATATTTCTTCTCTGTCAGTCATAAGACAGGGTTTTTTTTATCTTTGCTGGCTGTACAAGCTGTGGAATTTCATACAGCAGTAGTTACTTCTCGTGCCAATCTCATGTCTCTTGTGGTTCAGACTTAGCAGAAGTCTTTAACTCTTCACGCAACTTTTATGCCAAATGTAGCAAGTCCTGGACAATCACTGAACACTATTCTTTAGAGGGACTGACACTCAACTTGTGTGAAATTTAAAGGGTCCCATGAAAAATGTGTCCAAAGCGTATCTCACTGTGTGATCCTGTCCTCTATTTTAGGGGGGTGAATACAGTCTCCCTGACCCATTCACTTATGAGACATGTTATGAAATTTGCCAGGGACCTTTATCAAGAAACTACACTTAGCACATGAGACCTGAGGCAGAAATGGGTATCTCAAAAAGGAAAACTACCCAGGAGTAGAAAAGTCTAATCATTCTTACCTTAACATGCCTGTCCAGGCTGAATGAGACAAAGTTGAGGAGACTGCATGGAATCTATAATTTTCTGGGATACTGGTGAAAGATTCCAGTGCTGATAAACGAACCACACATCTGACTTAACTGCATTTGACTTTAGCAGAAGTAGTTTCTACTCTTCCTTTTTGCTATATTTCTTATAGTTGTTGTTAGAAGTAAAAGCATTATTCCCAAGCACACAGCAATTTCTTGACAAAGAGTAAGTACTTCTTGTCATTTTGCTCCCTGTTAATCTCATTCTTATATGCCAGTAACCACCTCATACCACTCACAGAGTATTTAGAAATAATTTCATGACAATAATGAACACTACATCAGCTGTGAGTAAAAAATTCATTAAAAGTCATACATATCTTCTAATATTGTGCTAACTCAATAATATTGAGAAATAATGCAAATATAACATGTTAAATAAAAATAATATATTAAAAGATTATAAAGAGAACTTTGAAAGTAATGTTGTTATCGTGAAGAGAAAAAAGGGTAAGCACAATTAAGGATGTTTCTCCATTGCTGCATCTTTTTTTTTCCCGGTAAAATAAAAGGATAATGAAGAAATTTAAAAATATACAATTAATGGATGCTACAAGATTGCTGCTTCAAGAGAATGTCATCAATTTTCCCATATTTTAAGTTGAGTATAAGAAATTAATTTTATGAAACCCTGAACTTGTGCTTGAGGGCTGAGCACTGATCAGTCAGTTGCAAATGAGGTAACTGTCAGAGAGGAGTACATCTCTAATTTTTGAGACCCATAGATATAACTGGAAGGCATTCAAAGGTTTGTGCATTGAAGATAGCTGTTAGTGCAGAAGGAAACGACTGAAGTGTTTCCATCCAAACCTTTTCTGATGAATAACTGTGGATTTATTAAGGTGATTTTCTGTAGAAAAGAGTCTGCCTTTCTTGACACAGATTTCTCAGCTGAAACCTAGGATCTAACTTGAAGAAAAATATTGGTTTTGTGAAGTTCTCCTCTTCTGGCAAAAATTAAGTTCTTATAACAGAAAGGAGAAAAGCCATTCAGAACAGCATTTAACAAACCAGCCTTTTCACAAACACCCAACAACATTCAAACACGTAATACTGAAAATATCTTCTCTATCCAAATCATACTAAGTGCAAAAAGGACAAAGTAAACAAACCAGAGGAATTCAAAAGCAGATTAGTTTTTTTTTTTTTAAATTAAAAAAAAATTTTAATTTTTAAAAAAATTTTAAATTTTTTTAAATTAAAAAAAAAAAAAGAATATTTTTATCACATTGAGACAATAGAAATGTAGGACTAAGTAGAGACTTGCTGAGTGAAGTGCTATATCCTGCCTTTAAAACATATTAATATCCAGCAGATCATAAGAACTGTATAACCAGCATCAATTTCATTATAGTACTTAGCTGATGTCAGGGTAGGTTTGTAGTTCAGTGGTAGCTCAGTTGTCATTAAGATGTTTGCTTTAAACAATTTAAAAAGGTAGGGTGTGTGTATGCGTATGTGTGTGTGAAAGGTTATAAGCCAGTTGTTTTTGATTTATATGATTTCTTTCTTTCTTCTGGCCATGTAAAGTGTACGCTCTATTTTATAACTAAGCAATGAAGCACAAGCTGTATGGCAGCTATTCTTGTGGGAGTCAGCCTGAAAGAAGTTGCCCAAATAGCACACTTCAGTGCATCTGCGCTGTATGTTGCCTTGGAACAGGGAATCGGGAAGACAGTATTATGCTTGTGACTGAAAGAAGAAAAGCTGAGATCAGAGCAGTAAATGTCACCAAAATTCATTTGGTGTGTTCAGATTTACCAGCATGAAAACAACATCACTGCTCTGCTGCCAGCAAAAATTGTGTTCTGCAAGTATTTTCAGGTCACATGGCAAGGGTTTCTCTCATTACACTCTTGCACAGGAGATTTGCGATTTCTCACCTTCAATTTGACATTTTACAGGGATTAGGGACATAAGGCAGAAGGTGTATAATGTATTGTTTTCTCCCCATGGCCGACTGCTGCTAATCTTAAGTCAACAAATGTCAGATTTCAATTTTATTGCATTACTGCATCACAGACTGCAAAAATCAATCTTTGTTGGGTTTACTGTTCTCATTCTTTCATACACAATGAGTGGGGGAAAACAACTTTTTGCTATACCTGCCTGACACCTGCTTACAACCATAATTTTGAACACCTGATTTGAAGCAATCAGAATTGCCAAAATATACTGACTACACAAAGGCCTGGTTTTCATGGTGATTTTATTATTTTTTATAACAGAAGATGCCCCATTGTGACTTCAGGCATTTTGTCTCTACAGAAAAGACAAAAGACTCCTCTGGAAATTGACCATATGTCACTGAAAGAAATAAAAGACCTTGGAAATATTTTATTATGCTGGAACTTTCTCATGGACACTAATGTGAACATAAATAAAAGCCAATAACTTCAAGGATATAGGAATTTCAAAGTTATTTCAAAATTATTCTTATAAGAAAAGTAGAAGGAAACGCCAGTTCTTTGCAAATTAAAATTTTGTCTTAGAATTTAATGTTAAATACTCTTTACCTTCCACGATTAGTAGAGATAATCCAGCATCATAAGGAAGCATTTACTGAATCAAAATAAGCATTATTTAAGTACATCATTATTCAATACAATCTGAGCAAAACCTTAAGAAGCTGTCACACTTAACACAACTACTTAATTGCTCTTATAATGTTGCTGTCCTGATTATTGTGGATTAATTGTTACTGATTCTTCTTAAAATTTGTTTTGAGAATGCTTTGTTACAACCTTCACATATTTTCTTGACCTAAAGCCCTCTGAAACCTTTAATGGACTTCAAGATCTCTGAACCAGACAGATTTTATATTTTTTATTATTTTTCCTACACCCAGCAGTGTAACTACAATGTTAGCACAGGAGGAGCAGTTGAAATGTCACAATTAATCCCCAGAATGTATTTTTAAAGCCTTTAAAAAACCATGTGTCTTTGCAACTGAGTTTGTAGGGAAATATATAGGTGTTGAATATCTCTCAGAGCAAAACAAAACAAAAATGGAATTTGTACTGGAAGAACAGAGTGAACTTTAGGCTCAGAGAAAGCAGGCAGCTGCTTGAAACCACAGATGGGAAAACAGTAACAGCTATGGTGCAAACATCATCTGTTTTTGCAGCAAACCTTAATAAAAAACAGGTCTGTTGTAGCCACTTCTGAGGCTGAGGTGAGGGTTAGTTTGTGTTCCAGAGCACCTACTCCAAGCCCTCCCTCAAGCTGCCAGACCCAGCTGATGAGACATTATCTTTATCCCCTTCTATCTCTTCCAGGGTAGCAGGAGCAACGGTCATCATTCTGCAATTTTGCCCTTGTTCTCTAGGCAGCTCTGCCATTTTCTTCCCTTCCTATAACCAGAACACCACAGCTCCAGGCTAGCTTTCACTTCTCACCTTCAGGCTTGCAAAATTACATTCTCACATACACTGTGGAGAAGCCTTGAGTCAAGGGGGCAAGGTATTTATATTGGAACCACTTCAGACTGATTCTGAAATTGTGCTTTCTCTGAGTAAGCACATAGAACCTTCCTCATTAACACCTAGTAGAATCTGTCACCAAACAAACACACACCAGCACAATATTTATTGAGTAGCTAGGCATGAAATAAGGTTAAGGAGGTTAGCCAGAGTTTGTAGGCTATAAATTTTCAGGGGATTTTTAGGTTCACACTGGGTCAGCCAGCGTGACTTGCATATTAAGCCAGAATCTTGTACAACATTCCCAGGGCCTGGTCCAAGTGTTCAGAAGACTATGTAATAGAGTTCTGCACAGCAGATCAATATCTGCTTCCCCTTTTGAAACTAACTCTACTAGTTCTCACTAGATAATGAGACCTGGAACTCCTTTTTTACGTCCTGACCCAAAGCCTATGGAAGCTCACATAAATACTCCTGTTGAATACTAGGAGCTTTGGATTGGGCCTCAAATGATGAACCATGCTGAAGTTGATCTAAAGAGCAATAATCAGAGTTTCTCTGAAGAAGAATTCATAAGACCAAGCTCTACATTTTCCACGTCAGGATGATGGACTACACAAAAATGGCACGTCTATGTTTGACTAAAAGCATTTTTCTGCAGCTGCTGTATTTCTTTCTTACTTGTAATAAACCAATAAAATGGCAATATTTTGAAAAATTAATAAAAATCTTATAATAAATTAGGTTGTGAGTGGTAGATTCACCATTTTTCTCACAAAATAATAAAGAATCTTATCAACATTGCTCATATGATATTCTTCATACATAGTAATAAATAACTAAAACCAGAAATTCCTTATAAGTTCTCAACAGCTCCCAAAAAGACACTTTTTTTCTTTTGGTTTGTTTTAGGGGATTTTACACATGCTAAAATGTAACATTATTGTACCAATATTAATGCATGCATTTTAATCTCATGAAAGTATATCCACACGAGGGACATTGTATATTATATCACTGCAACTATAACAACATTCAATAACTGGCTTTCAAAACAGGTTTTTAATTCTGATGGAAAACCCATGAATTACAATGAAAAGAAAAAAAAAATTCGTTAAAAAAAATTGTGGAGGGAACACTCAAAAACTGACAGAAGCATGAGGTTATAAAATAATTTTATCTTATATTGCATAAAATTAAATAATTCTAAGAAATTCTCCACTGAAAAATAAAGCGTTTCATTCTGAAATGTTCCAATAGTTCCATTTTGACTTTATCGGGTTATGCCTTCCTAATGTATTAAAAATTGTGAAATTGAAATATTTCTAAAAATATTTGGCTTTTGTAAAAATGGGATTACCTCACATACAAAAGGCATAAAAAAAGACCCTTGACCTGTTCACTGACATAGGTATAGCCTTTATAAACAGACAAATATTGACCTTTTATACCTTAAACAAGATATGACAAGGTAGTTCTGCTAACAGTCCTATTTTTTTATTACCTTTACTCTTTTATCTAAATCATAGTTGTGGTAGTGATTTATCATAGAATTACCAGCTTAAATGATACACCTTATGCCATCATAAACTCCCTTCTTGCTTCATTCTGTATGTATCTGCAAGTTCTTGCCTATGCTAGGTATGAACCAGCTTTCAGTGGCAAACGTTCTGGAGCAACAGACAGAGGACATAATCTCTTTTTCTTTTGTTTGTAAAGTTTGCTGACACAGAATCATTAAGGTTGGAATGATTATCAAAATGAAAACTCTTTGGATTTCCTTTGAAATTCCTTGATGAACAAAAACCATATTACGGTTGAAGCATTTTTAATGCCATTTTTCTAAAAGGTATCTTGGTGATACTGAAATACAACTAATCGTTTTTAACAGCTACTTCCCATTAATGAAGTGTACCAAATACCAGAGCAACAATGTTAAGAATTCTGGACTTGAATCTACAGGTGGTGATTACTGGTCTTTTGACCTGCATATATTTTATATAAAATAACAATTATATTTTGTTGTTTTGATTTTTCCTGCAGGGGGGTGTGTGTTTGTGTGAAAGGATTAATACAGTTGTTTTGTGCTGAGTTTTTTTATTTTTTTAAATGAATGAGGAAAAATAGTGAAAATTGCTTGGATGAGGGACAACTTGGAGGTGATAATATTGAAGTGATACAAATATATCTAGTTCAATCTTCAAAGCAAGTTTATTGTAGCAATATGGCTGTTATCACACTATTTCAAAAAATTAGACAGCAAAATGCATTTACCTGTCATAGCAAATTAGTCTTCTGTATGAGATGCTGACCTAGAAAGCAGAGAACAACTGAAAAAATATTCAATTTACTCTTACATTTTTTCTCCAGTAAATGGTTTACTTTCAGTCTTCATTTGCTCAATAGCATTAAAAGTTAAACTGCTGTAAAAACTCCTTTATTTATTTATTTTTAAAGATTCTGTGTCTACATGCACGTGTCTCTTCCTTAGTCTTGCGTTATTTATTGAACATGTAAAATCTTATCAGCCATGAAGGTGAACTGTAGCAGTATAAGATCTCAGGAAGGGAAGAGCCTGTAATTGCTGCCAGCCAGCCATCTAAAGTGCAGCACACGGTACACATTGATAGCAAAAGCAGTCAAGTGCCCATCTGCTTGCTTCAGAAGTATTTTCCTTTCAGAGTGGAAGACAACACTTTAGTTAAGCTCAGTAATGAACTGATTAGGCTGGTTGTGAAGCCAACAGAAATGAACAGCCCGTCGATTAACAGTCAGAGCACAGAATAAAGCAAATCCACCCGGTCACAACGAGAATAACTTCTTCAGTGGTTAAGGAGTGATTTGAAGTGAAGAGTAGTATTGTTTCTGGAGGGCTCCTGAACTACTGTAACAAGTGCACAGCAAAATAAAATCACCAAAGACAAAATAAAGCAAGACAAGAAGAAACACATCTTCTCTCATCCCTTAAATAATAGACTAAGTCGTCCACCGCTGTTCTGAGGGAGGGTTGGCACACAGCATTAGTACAGGGCCAACATAACTTCCACTGAGATAAGTAATTGGTACTGAAGATTTTGCCTCATGGTTAAACAAAAGAAGAACCAAAAAAAAAAAAAAATCTGCTCTCAAGCTTTCCTCTTAAAGCCACAGAAGACCATCAGTGAATATGATGACATTGGGCTCTACTCTGAATGAGAGATGGTGGCAGAGCTGGCCCTTGAAATGCAATGAATTTCTATCACTCAGCCTTTAGTTAGGAGACAAAAATATTAAGAGACCATACATGTCAAAATCAGATTTTTTTTTTTTTCCGCCTCAGTGGCCTGGTGTACATGTGGCTACGTGAGCCATCTCTTCATGCTCCATGAGGGAGGGTGGACCCAGCCCTCCTTTCAGAGACCTCAGTCAGGTGTGTTCAGTGTTCCACTTGCATGTCTGCCACAAGCACCCCCTGATGACACTTTGCTGAATGCTTAAATTGCTAAAAATTATGTAAGTCACATTTCATTAAGCTGTGCACTGTGAAATATCTGATACACTTTGATCTGCGTTAGCACTGAGACTCTATTACACAGATCAGAAGCAGTTTGCTGCAACATATTGACAAAAAAAGCATTATAAAAAATAAAAAGCAAACTATTTTAAGGGATAGTGAGTTAAAAAAAAAGTCAATAGTAACAGCTTCCTATTAAACACGTAATGCTGAAATATCGATGTTCTGGGAGTTTTTACTTTTTCTACGTACTGATCACATGTTCTACTGTATCTTTTTTTTGGGAACTGCATGCAAAATAAGAATTTATATAGAATGAAAATTTCCCACAAAATACTAACCTGGCTGTTAGAAAACTCAGTACAACTGCCTTCTGAATTACTGGGCCAACCACTGCTCAACTGGCAATTTTCAGCAGCAGTTCCCATTTTACTGCAAAGTTAACACCATGTTTCTTTATTCTTTCAAGTAAATAGAATTGTCAGCTCACGAAATTAAAGATAAATCACTTACACAGACTCTCTAAACTACTCATATCCTCCTTACTGGTAGAAAACTCTGTAGCAATCAGTGATATTTTTCCTCAGGACTGCACAACAGATAGAAAAATGACTAAAGACAGAGATATGGGACTTTAACTTACTCTTATGTCTTTACTTTAAGAAGAAAGAGGGGGCACTTCAAGCATTAACGTTAAATCCTAAATTTCCCTGACCCCAAACCCAGTTTACGTGTCTGAAGAGATTTAAGCAGAATTTAGTAACCTGCATGCTGTGAACAGAATCACCCTCAGTCTGAAAGTGTGAATTAGAGACCGCAGCCACTGAATAAAAAACAAAGCAACCACGTCAAATTTTTTGAAAACTGTCTGCTTTTCAGATGGTCTAAGTAGGTATCTATTAACTAGGCAGTATCTCAGGCCAACGATTTCAAGGGAATGCCTGTGAAGCTCTGAGATTTCATTTTTAAAACCAGCTCCTCATCTCAACACTTCACATCACCTTATGCATGTCTAAATGGACAATAAGTAAGCATTGGCTTCTGGCAGCTCCTTCCTCATTTTGCTGATGGGACCTCTTATGCACTTATAAAAAACAAAGGTTTGCTTCTCAACAACTGGAAGCTTAAAATTGCTTAAAAATGGGTTTTCTCGCCTGCATATTGGCATATGTGCACACTGCACATGGAAATATACATGCAGATACTAGAGAATGAAAAATTTAATCAGATTAAATAAACTAAAAGAGGACAAATTTAATTCCTATGAGTAGTGAGTTCACTGGGAATTTTAACACAATTTTGAATTTTATGGAATCCTTTATTAATAAATGTTGTGAAGCGTACTACATCCCTGTAATACAGTATTGCTAACTGCTGCCAACCATCATGAACTCTATGTAATTCAAATAAATAACAGCATAATTAATTGAAAAAAAAAACCAAGATGGCACTAGCCAGGACTTATCAGCAGAGATTTATATAAATTTTCAAGCATTACCAAAGTATGTATTTGCAGATGTTCTTTAAGGAGTTTCTTTTATGAACCCACTCTCATCCCACTGATGATTTCTGTTTTCTTGCTTTGATGACTTCTGCAGACTGACAACAAAAATATCACATCTAATATAGCATCATAAATAAACTCTGAAGCTTACAGAATCAAGCAAATCATATCCATATGGTCAATCAATATCTATTGATCATTAAACTAGAAATTGAAGGGTTCTTTGAGTCATGAATAGCTCTTTATTATTACCTTAAACAATGAAGAAAATGGAACCTGAGTGAAAAGGAAGTAGAACCCACATAATGCACACTAGTAATAAAAAAGATTTTTAGTCAGTATTTGATGCTAGGAAAATGGGATACTATAACATTATTTATAACTCTCAGCTCCTATGTAATTGATCATTCATAAAGAAACAATTTGATATATTACAATGATTTTTACACATTCAGATTCTAAGCTTTTGATAATTTTCCAACTAAGCTTTTGCATTAATTTCCCATTTCAACATTTTATTTCTGTCTTGGACCATAAAAACATAATTGCTACCACTGAAGTTGTAGCTCTTCTATTCCCAAGAGGCCAATTCATTTTACAAAGCACATACACTGTACCGCTTATTGACCTTCATTTTCCATCATCAAACGTTAACACTACTTGAAGGAAACTCTAAGTTAGGAAAATACCAATGAATAATGAAGATGACTTCTATAATATGGATTTGCTGCCCAGCATAACAAAATGGAGCTTTCATTGGAACCCATTTCCCAGAGCTGAGCTATTTGATCTACAAGCTATTAAAAAAGTAGATTATGTTTTCCATGGCACCATAGGTACAGGAGAGTTAATTTGCACACCAAACAATAAGAGGAGATGAAGTAGATAGTAGCTAATATGAATTGCTCCCAGGCCAGCAAGTAGTCCAATTTCCTATACATCCTCAATTGTTTGTACCCCCTGATCCACCATAAAAAGCAGGAGAGCAAGAAAACAGTTTATAAATAATAGTTCTTTGAAAGTGTACTTAAGTTCAAAATAAGTTGGTGGTAACATATAATGTAAGAATTATTCAATTTGACTTTAGGCAGAAAAATGGGTAAATTCCATTCCTACAGTATCATTTTACCTTTACAGTTGGTGGTAGCCTCCGTAACACTGTTGGCTCCAAAGGTCATAGAAACATTGGGATCTGAGGGGATATATATGTTTCTGGAAGTGGTACATGGGATTTACTGGCACAGAGAAAGAATAGGAACATTTCATAAGCTCATACTCACAAAATACAGGTAAAGGATCACATCTTTATCATGCTCAATGGTCTCCATGTGTTTTAAAATAGTCTTTATGAATAGCACTAAAAGGAATGAAGCATATACAAAAATAAACTTCCTTTGCCAAAATTATTTTTTTAAATCATATGGTCATTAAAAAATGAAGAAAATAAGAGAACAAGGGTTTAGGTTTTTTAATTAGTTAACTTAGAGATAGATTTTGAGGCTTTTGAAGCTTTTAAAGCTTTTAATTTCAGTGCTCACTAAAAGCCACAATGCACTTCTACTTTTCCACCACCCTTGCTTAATGAAATTGAATAAGAAAAATTTTAAACCATGGCAATATATTGACTTCCCATCAAATTTAGGATTATAAGATTATTTACTTTACACCACTATATCATTAATACCTAGTCGGACAGAATAATTTGTTTAAGGTAATAAGAACTTCCTTCACTGTGATGTAACTCCAGTGAATCCCGCAGTTAATCTGTCCCTAGAAACTGGCAGTTTTGTTTATTTGTTTTACTAAGGAATTCACTCTAATTAAATTTTAACTCCTTTCATATAACAAAAAGAACATTTTTTAATACTTTGATAACCTAACAATTGTTTGTTCTTGGTGGTTTTTGAGATGAAAGGAGAAATAAAGGGGAGAAGCTGAATGAAACAACTTGACAAATTCAAAACACAATTTCTCTGAAATTTGGTAAATTCAAATCTGCATTTTGACCAATTTTTAAAAAATTAATTCCTCTGCCATCAAAATCTGGTTCTAGTCCCCAAATGTTCTACTTATTTCCTACTTTCTGATTTATTAAAAAAACATTTAACATTGTTTCATTATACATACTTTGCGAAATCCTATATATTATATCCGGGTTAAACTACGTTTTTCAGATGAATTTCCAAAGCTCCAGGTCAAACTATATCAAAGATAGTATTCTTTCTGTGTTGAAGAAGCATAATAAGATATGTTTGAAGTAAATATTTGGCCCAGATAATTTTATTTTTTTTTCAGAATCCTTGAAAAAATCCACAAATGTGAGAAATATAAAAAACATTAAATACCAAATACCTTAAAAAATATAAAAAAACCCCTCAAACCACTACAACAAAGAATATGGAACCCACAAGTGTTCTCCCCACCTACTGCAGTAACCAACTACAGTCAATAACTGTTTCGGCAGAATATACAGCACTATGTATTAATTATTCAGTATGTATTAATTATTATTAATAATAATTTTTCATCAAGTAACATTTCCCCTTATTTTCCCAATGCTACAGGTTAGTTTATGACCAGAGAGCATTTTCTTTAAACTCTGAACTCTCTCTCTATCTTTATTACTGCATGTACATATGTTTGTATAGAAAAACAGGAAAGGAGATAGAAAAAGAGAAATGCAACTAAATAATTAAAAAGGTCCAATTTCATTTTGTTCTACTTGTAGATCCCTCAGTTCATGATTTCTAGTATATTT
This sequence comes from Cephalopterus ornatus, assembly GCA_013396775.1. Lineage (NCBI taxonomy): Eukaryota > Metazoa > Chordata > Aves > Passeriformes > Cotingidae > Cephalopterus > Cephalopterus ornatus. Next base: position 54,943 of record VZRE01008824.1, read on the forward strand.
CCATACCACCATTCACCATGATTTTTGGAACTAATCCATTTATTTTTATCCATTGATAACAACCACTACTACTATATATAAGCCACTATATTTTTCACCATAAAATTGACTTTTATTTCTAAATACCTGAGGCACTTACTCGTCCAACATATGTTTATTATCCAAAATAGAAAGCCTGTACAAAAAAACTTGGCTTGTGTTGGAAGGTCACAAGTCAAGTGAAATCCTTTAGGCCCAGTGGTTTAAAATGAACAGTTCTTATTTTCCCTGACCTATATTTTTTAGCCTTAAAGCTCTTTCCATACTTTTGGTCTCTTTTATTTTATTTTTTTTCTTCTTCTGCATTTTCCACTGGGGAATAAAAGCATACCATAAACTTCCAGATCAGTTTTTTCTGCATGCCATCTACTATTAAACCATTAGTTACCCTTTGAGAGTAGAAATACTTTTCTGACTTCCCTTGCCAACCTTGCTACACTTATCCTTACATCCTACATAAATTCTTTCCTTTTAACTGTTCATAGTCTTGCCCGATGGGCTTATTTGGGGACCTTTCTGTTTCTTATGGAAATAATATGATGAGCAAATATAAAATGTAAATCCTTCATAAAGCTAGGCTAATGCACCCAGCAAAGCCCAGGAAGACAAAACACATTGCAAACACTGTTCACATTACAAAAGCAGTCAGGAATGAAAACTTGAACAATTATAATCCCAACTCAATTAAACACAGCAGATAAGCAAACACTTATTTTCCCCATTAAGAATACACAGAAAATCTTTCCCAGCAGTGTTTTTCACTTCCTACCCAAGTCACCCTGATGCTGCACATAAAGTCAGACAGATCTGAACTCCTCCACTAGCTAAACTCAGTTACTAGGAAGAAAGCAGATCAAAATCTTTTAACACTAGGTCTTCGGGTCCAGTCAGGGAGGCATGACCCTCTAACACAAGGAAATCGATGCCTTTCGCACAAATATATTATCACAGGGTAGTGACTATTCAGTCTCTTTTGTGCTAGTAAATGGGAGAAGAGGTCCATTTAAGTCAAAAAGTATTGCCAGATGAGAAACACTGATTTAGTTATTCAACTCACACTAGTGGGGTGATTCTCTGTATGTAATGTGTGCTCTAAGACAGACTTTCCCTAAAGACCTTCAGTTCAGAAATGAAGAATCCTACCTAAATAATCAGTGTTTTCTTTAATTACTTAGGAACATATTTTCCAGAAGGGTTTTTAACAGCAATTCTAAAATTTAACTCTATCTTCGTAATATTAGTAAGTTAGGAAGTTACCATGAATATACAAGTATGCTTGAATACATTTTACAAGAGTACTTATTTCTGCTGTTAAATTTCTTTAAAGCTTTTTTCTACCCACCCATCAGTCCATGAAGGAATGACAAACTATTTCTTGTTCAAATCAGCACTCTGAAATCACCATATGAAGGGGGCATGCTTGCATTCTATGATAAATGATCTATGCTAAAAACCAGTAGCTTCTTTTAAGCAAGGAAATATTAACTTCTGTTCTAATTTGATACTGGATAAGTTAAAAAAAAAAAAGTAATTTGGCTCTGAGCAAGATATTCTATTTCTTTTTTTGTACCAAATTTAGGATGGCAACCTTTTCAGGACCAAAAATAATGCATGGAACTTCCTAAGAACTTTATGTTTCTGAAATGAGTAAAATAAGGACAGTCACAAAATGAAGCATAAGGCAACAAAGAAGACTGAAGAAAGTAGCTCTCAACAATAAGGTAATTTTTAATATTTCACAAACCTTAGCATAAAGGAAAAAAGAATACACTTTTTTTTCTAGTGTTGCATTTCAGCTCCCTAGAAAAATTACTGTAATTGGACATTTTTAAGTCACCTCAAATTTTTATAGTAGCATCTAGCATTGCCAATGAAAATTGGATAGTTACCTTAGCCTCCATTTTAAAGAGCTTGTAATTAAAGTATAACAACAATATCCTGGGGTAAAAAACAAGGACCTTTATAAATAGGATGCCAGGAAGTACAGGGATCAGAATCTATAAGACACATGTAGAAGAACCCACCACAATCTTTACACTTATTTCAGTGTGGATGACACTGGATCTCACGATGCACAAAACACTTTCTCCCTGCCGTTCTACAGTTTTCTTCCTGGGACAATATATTGCTACAGAGCACATCAGGGGAGGCAAGAGGGCACTGGAGGGTGGAGGGAGCTCTAAAAAACAGAGAGGAGAATACATCACTCTGAGATGTCACACTGCTTATGAAGGAAAAGTCGTACAGAATGCTGCCTTTGCCTTCGCTGCCAGTCTTACTTTTTTTCCAACTCTCAGCATCCTCACCTCCTTCTTTAAAACCTTTATCTATGAGATAACTCCTTCTCTCCATCCTTTTCTTCCAAGCTTATTACTTCAAAATAAATTCCACTGCTTTAATCACCTCTAGAGAAATGAGCTGTTCTTTCAACATACAAACGAGACAAAAACATGCATTCCCGCTCTCTCTAAATCACAGGTGAAATTCATTGCACCTTGGGAGATGGCTGGTTTATTGCTGTTTTGCACTCTGAAAATATACTTTCTAATATATTTTGGAAGAGGCATTTATGGTAGTGAATCTTATCCTGGACTTTCATGCCAGAACGTCTATATAGAGAGTGATATACCCTTTTCTGATATATGCATATATCTTCCATTCATTGCAATTTCACAGTAGAAATCTGGCATCTTTAGCTCTCAACTTGAGTGGGGGGAAAAGCTGTCCAGTGTCAGACATAAAGCAGGCTCACACTTGCAGAGTTTGCAAGAGTATGCTACCCAAGTAATACCCTTTCATAGCTCTTCTGTTTCTTCCAATCCCATATTTGCTTCTGGCTTTTTCAGTATTTCCTCTCAGCCCTGACTGAAGGCTTCCCAAATCCTGTTGACAGCAGGCAAGAAGCTCTGTCTTCTATAATCAGTAAGTTCCTTGCTGCTTTGTTCCTTACATTGAAGATGTTAGGGTCCTCTTTATCACTGTCTGCAATCTGAAAAATGATGTCTAGGGACCTGAAACAGTCTATCATTCCCTGTTGAGCAGGAACTAAGCTATCTTTTCACACATGCGGTTAAGCAGCAGATGTGATTTGTCACTGTGGTCAAAACCATTGGTACAGCAACAGCAAATGTGATGTGAGTGTTTGCTATGTTAACAACTCAGATAGGGTGAGAATGGTTATGTGATTATCAGTCAGAGCATGACACTAGCCACTACACCATTTTGATAGCCATCTCACAGATGGATCCTGTGGCTTTTTTGAATTTAGTACCTTCATTGAAGGCTGAAGGTTCCAAATACATATAGACTGCTGTAATCACCCAGACAATTTATAAATTTGGCAACTGTGCATCCTTCTTGTGCTCTAGAGTGTTTGATTTGTTTGGGATACAGGAGTTTCATGTGAAGAAAAAACAGAGTCTCATTTTGAGATTCCTGGTAAGCCATATACCAGAGGGCCAAAAACCTCAAGTCAATGTGATAACTCAGATTACTCAAGGATCTATCTTTCTTAGCATCATAGGGGCCAGAGATTTCTGGATCCCCCTCCTTATCATATTCCTTTTATAACACGCAAAGAGTACAAGTGACTAGTCTGTACACAGACAGGGAATGCGGACTAGATGTGTAATATAATTATTTAACAGAATGAAGTGCATCCATTGAACCACTTTCTTTGGAAATAGGACTTAAACCTCTAAGTCAAACAACTGAGAAAAGCTGTACTTAGGTAACTTTAAAAACTGAATCTTGTCAGGTGTCCACCAAAGTCCACATAATGACAAAGCAATTTTTAGAGAGCATATCCTCTATTTTGCATAATCTACTCCTTCCTATTGACAGACATACAGTTATGTGTTCAGAAATTAAACTGATTTCTTCTTGATATAGGAAGATTACACCAGATGATCACACAGAACTCCATCACTGCATTCTAAGTAGAAGATGTTCCTTTTCAAAGCACATTCAGATAAAGACATGTTTGCATAGACAAGGTATCTAAGCATTAGGTATATTTTACCCATATATCACCTATATACTTGTAACTTTTCTATAAAAACACAGACAAGGTGTGCAAATCTTTGCAGCATAACACATTTCTTATTTTCCTGAAGCAAGGTAAGAGCTCTTGAATATTTAAAGAGTTAATTAGATGTTCTTGTACTCTTTTTTTGTCTCTTTTCTTTGTGCAGTGCCATGCAAAATTCAGAGATGATTCTACTTTTAGACGTAACAAGCAACATCTTGTGCAGCTTAACAAGCTGAGTAAAAATTTCAGAAGTACACATCTGACTTTGAAGCCCAAGTTGCATTAATGGTCAGACCAGAGAGGCTGCTGCTCCTTTGTTAGTATTTTTATCAGCTTATTAGCTATTCATTCCCTATTTTGTCCTGAAAATTCATCTGTTATCTGTGACAAAGTTGAAAACTAGCAGAAAGTTTTGATTCTAAGAAAAAAATACACTTGATGATGCCTCAGTTTGATTGAAGTGTTTATTTGGACACTATTCTTTGTAAACACTTTGTAGAGCAGTGTCTGAAGTTTTTTGCTATGACTTGTAAACACTCAGTTAATATGGTTGTAATTTATTTATAATAGTTCTTCAAATGCAAACTTGAAAATCTCCCGGAGAATCAGAGTACAAAACAGAACTGGTTACAGTCACAGAAAAAGGTAAGTATCTTTAAAATGTGATTAGACAACCAACTTTGAGTCACGTGTTACCATTTGTGTTTGCCCCTATCTTCAACACTGAGAACAGCTCTTGCTCCCCTAGCAAAGATAATAACAAAAAATCAGAGAAGGGAAGTGAAGATGATTACAGGAGTGGTATGCTTTCAAGAATAGAATGACTAAGTAAACAAGGACTTTTCAGATTAGAAAAGAGATGACAGGTGCCAGGCTGAAAAGAAATGCTAAAAGATGGCACTTAAAATAAGGAATAACAGCCTTGTTGGACTCCTTGCCAGAGGACATTGTAGATTCTAAATTTTACATGTACTCTAGGGAAGACTGAAAAACCTAATGGAAAAGAAATCTATTTAGATTTGCTAAATGCATCTAGCTCAGTTCTGAGCCAGGGAAAGCAATCAGAGGAAGAACCCTATTTCTACCCTGTTTGTACTCTTCGCTAAGTGTTCATATATGGCAACTGCTGGAAAGAGCACATTGAGTTGAATGGTCTTTTGCTCCAACCAAGTACAGCCTTTTTATCATCTTATAATCTTAAACTCACTCTTCCTTCTTTATATTCAGCGGAAAACTTATTTTGTCTGCACTGAGTTATTAGGTGCTTAAACAAATTCATATCTTTACAATACTTGAAAACTTATTTCTTCTTAACTCATGTCCTAATGGGATAATTTCATTCTGAAGGACAAGTCAGTGATGGAAAATCAGGCATTTCTCCTTAAGTCCTCTTTTTTGTTCCTTTCCCCATCCCCTTCTTCAAGCTATTAATTTGGAGGAGAAAAGCCAGTGGAAATGTGGTAGCTATGGGACTCCAAAATGTCCAGCCTTAAATCATCTATGTTGGGTTATATGCTTGAGGAAAAATAGGCTAAGATCCATGTCCCTCAGACATGTAATATCTTCTCTGTTTATCAAATGGGATTGAATTTATAACTGTAGGGATCTCAAGGGTAATCTTCTCATACCCACTCCTCTTGCTGGTGGCCTAATGTTAGCTAGAAAAGGCTGGAGGCAAGAGAGATATAAGCTGGCTCAGACATTAAAACAGACATACATTAGCTTTAAGAGCCAGAGAAAAAAATCTACTGATTTTAAAAACCACTTATTCATTGAGTCTCTGGGGACTGGGTTCTAAAAAGCCAGTATCAAATTTGGGCAGAACAGCAGAACACTTGTAATTCTGTTGCATTGTAATTTCTCTAATATCTGCTGCAGAAAACTTGCCAAGAATAAGGAAACCTCATTTTGGACGATTCAACTCAGAATCCTCTTTATAAGGTGACACTATCATAAAGAAAGCCTGTGACAGGAGACCAATGAAGCATTACAGTTGACATGGCTACAAAATTCAAGAGATAGAAAGGATAGAAAGGATGCCTCTTGGAGAACATCTCAGCTCTCATATGCAGTTTTATGCAAGTATATCCTTTGCAGTTCCACCTGAAGGTTAGGCTAATTAACTCCTTCTTTTATCTTGCTTGAAAGATCATTTCAAATTAAGTTCACAGGTTTTTATTCACATTATTTTTGTCTATTCGGCTTACTTGGCTGGTCTTCATATAATATTTTCTAAATAAGTTCTAATCTCGTTGATCTTAACTAGATCTTCTGTTCAGATGGCCTGTACCAAAACACAAGCAGCATTGTGCATTCATGCAATCTGGCCAAGGAGGGCCAGGCACTTTAAAAGAAAGAAGGAAATGAACCAATTAGGAAAAACAACAAACTCCTACTATCTTGTCAAACTACTTTTCCTTTACTTTCTAACATATTGGGTGACAACCAACTTTGATGATTATTTAAATTTCAAATTCAAGGATATTATTTTAAAATGAAACTGAATTGAAACTTCTGTGGCTTCTTGATTTCACCATTTGAAAGCAGAGCAGGCATCATCCTTTGTTATTGTGCTCTGCTAAAAAAATAACTCCACTGTTGGCAAGCCTCTTCAGAATGTGACTACATTATCAGATCTGGGACATGTACTGAGTTCCAGGATTTATGTGCAGGATGTAGCTATGAGATAAGTCTGAACATGTAGATTCAGAGCTCATATAAAAGTACCCTGAATAGAAACCAGCCCCAGGAACATGCTGCCAGGAGTTCAGCGCATAGGTATGGACACAGTCCAAGATACCTGATTTCTCACAAAACCGTAGCAGGCATGCTAAAGCAAAAATCCTTTATCATTATGATTTCAGTCAGGTCTTCAAAGAGAGCTGTAAATCTAAAGCTTAGCAACCACTTGGTCTGTCTTTCAATCTTTTAAACCTCTGTGATCTATTTTGCTATCAATAGGTTTTTCACTATTCAGGTGCCCAAAGCTCAGAAATAGGTCTCCAGCTACTTCTTGTACAGCTTTTAGATAAAGATTCAATATCTTTCTTTATTTATAATCAGAGCAGAGACTGCCATACTGCCTTGTAAGAGAACAAAGTAGTATGTAGTTCAAGTGCCAGTCAGTGTTTTCCCTTTGTGTTTTTGATTGCAGGCTGATTACACAACAATAATGAGACCTTTTATTTATTTATCTAAATGAACAGAAGCCAACACACAGAAAACAAAAGAGGTTAAATCTTTAAAGAGATCTCTTTTCCCGGTTGTAATCAGTCTGTGGACAGAGCTCCTCTTTCTACTACAGAAGGAAAGGAGGAGGGGCATATGGGGGGAACATAATGCATTGCACAGGATGAGTTTTACAGTAGCTGTCTTCTGGCTCACCTCCCAAATCTTACGCCATCCTGTCATCAAGATGAAGTCTCTGCCCCACACTGACATTTCTTCTGCAGAAAAAAGGCTATCTAACCTCAGCTGTTGCAGCCCTGCTCAGCTTCATTATCTTCAGTGGTACTGTGCTAATTTACAGTGGTAAAGCAACTGGATATTAACGATACATATATATGGCTGTTCAGTGTTTATTCACAGAAAATAAATAAAACCCCCAATGCATAGAAGATATGTGAAAGAATTGAAAACAAAGAATACAAGTGATGAGACATAGGATTTTGTTATGTAAAATTATTTTGCTACAATCTAGTTTCATAACAGTGAAGCAGGAGACCTGGAGATTTTGCAAACGACATCCCAGTTTTAAAGTATTTCATTTGAAATGCTTGGAAATAGAAAGCTCTCATATCCCTCACTCTTATGTTTTATTTTTAGTAGTTCACAGAGGTACATATTTTATGCGCCTATTCTTAATGCAAATCTGTGATTAAAAGAAAAATAAAATTAAAACCAAAACTAACCCTCCAGATGTTACATTCTGAGATCCAGTTTGTCATTAAACAAACCACATATGATGCTAGTAATTTTCACTTTTGTAAAAAGTGCTTAATTACAAAATTAAATGAGGTTTCTTTACAGAACTAATTGTGCTGTTCTCCCCTGCAGAAATCTGAAATGACAGGCACACTGCACAACAGCTAATGCAGACTACTATCATTACAAGCATTACAGGAGACACTTGTTAACATGCCAAATTTTTGCATCCTTGCAGATGTCTAGATTCTCCAGACCTCTGTGAAGTATTCTTATCTCATCCCTTTTTTCTTCCTGTTGTTCATCTCAAACTGCCACTGCCTTTTCATTTACACTACTTGCTTCCCTCCTCTCATGCCCATTGTCAGCCCAATTCCTTGAACTTGGTCTTGTACATACCACACCTTGCACTGGCATATTTCACTGCTTCAGAACTAGCATATGAAGGATCTACAATGGCATCTTTCACCAACCTAAGAAATTAAGGGAGCGGAGCCTCTAGCCTCCTTAAGACACCTGAATGAGGCCACATAACAGCATTTGTTTTGATCAGTATTGTAATCAGTGTCTAGCCTTTGTGCTGACTCTAGCCACAGCTATCAATCTGAACCAGCACTAGAAGCTGTGCAGAAGTCAGTTCTGTCAATTTACTTGTCTGCTCCTGAGTTCTGCTGTGTCATACACTTACAGCCTGAAGAGTTAAAATATTGTGTTTCTAACATTCCAGAAAATTACCTTTTCTTTTACACGACTATGTATCCCACATTTTAACCTTTTAAGAACATCAGCCAAGGTCATGGAAGTTGTGTGATCATTTCATATGTCATGAGGTTAAAAGTACTTTCAAATGTTATTTTTTTAAATGCCTTCTCATTTCTAAGTCTGTAGGGTGCTCAAAAGTAAGAGATTTCCAAGACTTTGTCCATGACTTAGGAAGAAGCAATAGGCTTCTAGTTTATACTTGTGGCTGCACAGCAAAGGTGACACTCCTGAGGGCCATCACATGGCAGGGGCATTCTGGCATATATCTTCTCCTCCAGCTATGTCTTGCTCTGCTCTGCTGGCAGCAGTGAAAGACATAACAAAAAAAAAAAAAAACTGCTAAGCCTTCTGATGAAAAAAGAGATCATTCTTTCCACAGCTTAGAGTATGCCTTGTGAGCACAATAAAAATATTCTATTTACAGTGCAAAAATGAAAAACTCTAGGCTATAAGCTATCCTGTATTGACTACTTCTTCTGTCAATGCATAATCTGAGCTAGCATATCATCATGTTTTCCTAGTGCCAGCAGATACTGACTTCAGCTAGAAATATATACACAAACAAAATGTGATTCTATATACATTCGGGCAAGAGATATTGCTACATATTGATTTAAACTACTATTTTTTCTTCTTGACACAGCTTTTGTGTTGGTATCAGGACATCAAAGAACATCCTATCATTTTGTCCTAAAAAAATGATCACATAACAGCAGGATGAGGAGTCATGTTGTGCCTTGGTATTCACAGCTCAAGAGTCAGAGTTCTCATTCTGATATGAAAACCAACTCTTTTTGATACACTAATCTCCTGGGTAAAGATCTTAGGCCACTTTTACAATCATTTTGCAGTAAGAATTGAATGGTCCTTTGTTGTAACATATATTCTCTATGGGTACTGAATGCAGAACATGAGGAGTGCTCTTGAGTCCAGAGGTAATGTTTAATATGATGTGCTAATTTAAAATACATTAGCACTTTCTGCAGGACCTCTAGAATGTCCTCATCCAGGAAATGTTTCTATTTAACAGAATTACAATGACATAGATTTGAGGTATCACTGATGATTTCTTTTTGGAGAAGTACACCTGTAACTCAAAGTTAAAAGAAATTTAATCAGTACAGACCATTTGCTAAAAACATTTAAAATAGTTTAAAATTTGTTTATTTAAATTCAAAACTCTCTAGTCAATTAAACAAACTTAGATTTCTAATAAGGCTAGTCTTTTCTTCTTTCAGTAAATTTTGTCTCTCCAAATTTTGGAGAGGTACAGATAGCAAAACTTACAAGTGAACTCACTTAGATGAGTGCATTTTTATACCAAAATAAAAGCAGAATTTCAGAACTTCACTTGTAAATAAGATCTACAAGAATAAAATATGGTAAAATATTGTTAAATTAATTTTCCTTGATGTGTTTGCCAGTGTTTTTAGTGCTATGAACAGATTTACCTCAGAGCAAGAAACCTATTAAGTTGCTGGCAATTTTGTTGCAGTTGAATTCACAAAGGGTGCAAAAGATCTTGCAGATTTGGTTTACCACAGAATTCCAGCTAGGAGCTATTCACAATAATAATGATTACAACTGTGAACTATATGTATTTGTTTTGATGAAGGTATCTTTTTTCTTATTTTAAATAAAAAAGGGTGTATACAACTATAGCAATAAAGTTGCAGCAGAGAAAACAAGGTTAAATTCTTTTTGTTGGTGTAAGATGACATTCTGAAGTGTCTGCTGGAGTTTGCAACCACAGTTATATTCTGACTACTTTCTCTAATTTGTGACTTTAAGAAATTCTGATGGATTCCTTCACAAAATGCCTGCAAGTACGATTTCTATTTTTAAAGCAGCAGAAGGAAAATGTAATGAAATAGTTCATCAAATTCACTCTTGATAAACAAATATATCTTTCTAAAACAGATAAATAGAAGTCTTATAGGGAAACTACAGAACATAAAAAAAGAATAGGAACACAGGATGGTCAGTCTCAGAAAACTTTCAGCTAAAATGCCACACTAAGAAAAAAAAGAAGTGCTTGATTTGCAAGGAAAGCAAGCCACAACCTAAACATTTCCCAGTAAGCTTCCTATATCAGAGACTGTTTTAAGTTCTAAATTCAAAACAAATTCAGTGTATTTGCTAAGAGCCTTCATCACCTTCAAATCTCTGTGCACTTCACTGCATATATTTTCTGTGTATGACTTAGTTCAACACTATAGACGTTTCTTCATTTCCAGCATTTTGACTCTTTCCCAAAATTAGAATAATTTTAGGAACTGGGCAATATGCATGCACAACATTTATACTACACTAGACTATACTTGATTTTAGACTAAAGGCTGAGAAGCCCCTCACTACAAGACATTGAGATGCTGGAGTGTATTCAAAGAAGGGCAGTGAAGCTGGTGAAGCGTCTGGAGCACAAGTCTGAGGAGGAACGGCTAAGGGAGCTGGGGTTGTTTAAAGAAAAAAGGGCTGAGGGAGAATTTTATCATTCTCTGTAACTACCTGAACAGAGGTTGTAGTGAGGTGGGGGTCAGTCACTTCTCCCAAATAAAAAATGATAGAAGAAATGGCCTCAAGTTGTGTCAGGCAAGGATATTAGGAACAATTTCTTCACCAAAGCAATTGTCAAGCACTGGAGCGGCCTGCCCAGGGAAGTGATTGAGTCACAATTGTGGAGGATGGCTCCACTGACAGGGACAAAGATCTCTATTCCCGGTTCAAGAACAACCTGGCTGAAACCCACTTGCACGAAGACTGCATCTAAACAGGACTTGACAT
>VZRE01008827.1:0-17854 GCA_013396775.1 Cephalopterus ornatus
ATCAACGCTGCCTCCGTACAATCCTGAACCCAATAAGTAGAAACAGAATAATTTTTCTAAATAGGATTTTCCCCGTTGTATTTTTAATAATTCATCCACTTTTTGGTCCGCTATCTCTCTTTAAAACAATTTACCAAATGCATTTTATGCATGTTGGTTTTACAGTTTTTACAATTGCAGCCTTCTTTGGCAAGGATTGGAAACAGCAAATAGATAGCCTGAAAGGTGTTCAGAGATGCTGCAGAGAGCTCTGTGCCTTGTGTCTTTCCTAATAACTATGTTTTAATGAAGTGGTGAGATGCATATGGACCTTTAAAAAAGGTATTAAGAGGAAGGTCAGGTTGTCAGGCAAGCTGTGGTGCTTTTGCCCTCTTCTTCAAGCATAGGGTATGGATCTCATGGACTGGGATTATTGCAACCTGTTACCTGGGAAAGATATGAGCGTGGACTGATTCTGGCATCCGCTGATTTGTATTTCTGAGTCACAGTTTAGGCCCATACTATTTCAAATGTCTTGTTTAAGGTCAGAGAGCTTGATGCTTTTTGTGGAACTGGCAGCAGCTTACAGCTAAAACATACTTTTAGGAATGGAAAAAAAATGTAATGAATTTGCTTGCAATGGAATGGGAACTAGGTGCTCCGTGAAATTTTTAACTAATTGTATCCTTACCTTGAAAGTGGATGGTAAACAGCTGTAGTGTAAATAAGACTCGAGATAGGTTTCCTTCTATTCTATGCATTGCCAGAAGTGACATTTGTGCTTTCATATCCTAACAAGTGGATAACTGGTTTTAAAGACTAGACTTCTATAAAGCAGACATCACTGTGAGCTGTGAAACACTGGGCTTATGTTAATTCATTCATAACTTAGTGTGGAGAACTCTTACCAGCAGCAATGATGTACAAGAAAGAAAGTAGATAGCCTGAGTGTCGCAAGACACTGCGGGTCTGGGAAGAGGTGTAAGTAGGCTTTTGAAATGAGCACATTTGTACATAAATTATTGAAAAATGTAAAATATTGCTAAGGAGAGAGGTAGGGAAAGTAACTGAGTGGAAAACATCTGAATTTTTTAAAAGTAAAGCAATAACATATATAAGAAAGTGAAAATGTGTGTGAAACTGAAATTTTTCTCAAACAGTGCATTTAAGAACTGTAGCTGTGCTAGTTTTAATGCTCCTTATAATTGATCAATTACATTAATAACAGATACATCTAGTATCATTTAACACACATCTAGTTACATATAACACACATTTAATCCAGGTTTGCAGCATATCATCTACTTGCTTCTTTTTGGAGAATGGATTGCATCTACCATTGTAGATTAAATACTGAAATAAGATACCTGTTATCAGAAAACACATGAAAGGCACTTGTGGAGCTGAAGGCTGAGAGTATCCACTGTATGGATACCAAGCCCTAGCTCCTTGTGATTCACTGCTGCAAAGCAGCCCTTCCATACTTAGTGTAAGGTTGCTGTTGAGGAACATGGTTTACATCTTTCTTATCTGTTATAGATAGAGCAGGATTAGCAAAATGAAGGCTTGACCAAGGATGCCTTGTTGCTAGGGTAGCCAATCTCATGGGAAATAGCTATCATTTGTGGTTCATTGTGTCTCAGGGTTTGACTGGATAACAATGCATATGAGTAGGGCTTGCATTGTGATTTTTCATTCAGTCTTAATTAACTCTTCAACAAACTTTTCTTGGCAAATCTATGTTTTCAGTTCCTCCACATATTTTCACCAAGAGAGATGATACACTAAGCTTGTTATTATCTGTGCAAGTAAATTTACTGACTCGGGAGCTGACTGTTTTCTGAGGTGGAGAAAAGTAAGGTGTTGGAGCAGGAGTGAAAAAAGAGTAAGGAAAGTACTAAAAATACATAATGGGAGAAGCAGGGATGAAATTACAGTAGAAAAATAACCCTGAACAAGAAGATGTTGTTATAAATCCTGTTCTTTTCTCATATTTTAATGACAATGTGAGATTCACTGCCTGGAATTCTTTAGTATAGGACTGATGCTTAGGTCAAAAGAATCCTTACTTTGGAAAAGAGCTTGCAACTGTCTGTTCATTGTAGGTACATGACGAATGAATCTTCTGTTGCTGAGCTAGAGCCAAAATTTAATATCTGGGGTAGAATATGTATCTAATCTCCCTGGTCTGTCTGGCTCACATACTGAGCTACTGGCACAGGTAATTTAACATTCTGAAAGGGAAGCACATATGACGAAAGCATAGCAGTCTTTGTTCTGATTTTAACCTTAGATTAGCATGCTATCCTCACACAAATCTGAAAAAGTATCATGCTTGGAAATCTCTACATATATTCAAGAGGGTTCTTGTTTTTTTTAAAAAAAACCCCTGTCATCAACCTTCCTCTTTTACTAAGAACTCTCTGATTTCCTACAATGTATGAGCTCTCACTGCAGGTTTTAATTCATGTAACATATTTTACTTTAGGCCTAAGCTGTGAAATATTAGAAAAGTATGATAAAGCCTTTTTGATGATCATGGTTACTTCACAGCAGCTGCTTTTGTGTTTAGTTACTTCTTTATCTGCTTTGGACTTTCTTGGTAAAGGTAATTCCTGTTTCCTAAGAGTGTAATTGTGAGGAAAATTAAATTGAATAGTGATTTAATAAATTAACTTAGATTATTAATTTTCCCTTGCAAGAAAGTTTGTACTGCTTTAATGAAAATGTTTTCACACATAATTTTCAGTTGCACCAGTACAGCTGCATCACTTCTTTTTTTTTTTTTTTACTGAATTTTGGCTGCAGGATATTTGTCTATTGGCTCAATTTTCATGTGTTATGTAAATACAAAGATTTTCTTTTCTTTTAAAAACTATAAGGATCGACTGAGGACGAACCCGTAATACCAGTAAGAATGTATCTAACCACCTAAATAATCTTACTGAAGTTTTAATATACATTTGAAGTCTGGTCTTTAACCAAGAATTTCTGTGGAAGTAAGAACATAAAATGGCTTCTTAAGTGTGTTAAAATGCATTGGATGCATTATTTCAGAAGTATAGTAAGCAACTCTTGTGGCACTGTAAGGAGGTTGCTTGGTCTTTTGAGTCCCTCGTTATAAAAAGTGAAAGGTCACAAGACAGTATGGGCTTTAAAACTACCGTACAGTCAAAGCCTGTCTCCCATGTGTGTTTTAGGGAGTTTCAGGATATTTAATCCTATGCAAAAAATATCTCTTAGACTCATATGGAGCCTATCAATAGGTTATACCAAATTTACTATGGATTATATGTCAGAAGAAGGAATTAAACTTGATGCAATGTAGTATATATTTATGGGATTTTTGTAACTTTTATGCAAGTTTGTCACAAAAGGTTATAGCAGGAACTCTTAACTAACTTTATGTGGATTGGAAGCTATTAGATTAAGTAAAACATCTAGCAGCCATACTTGTAAAACATATTTTCTGACTGACAGTTGCAATGCTGGTACAAGATTTATATACACAGTAAGCAAAATTGGTAGCATTAACACGTGGCTATAAACTCTTCTTGGCATCCATAGTTGCAAAAAATCTTAGGCAACTGAGTTGAAGAGACTGAAAGTATGCACTGAAGAATTGTAATAGCTAAAGTACCAGACACTACACTTTAAAAAGAAGAGCTTTCAGTAAAAAGTTGCTATTGAAAAATACTTAGAGCTGTTTATAATTCCCTGACCTATAAAGTGACAATAATAAATGACAGACAAAGGATTTTTTTCTTATTCCTATCGTTTCTGGCAAACAAATAGCTATAATGACTTTTCCAGGACTATTTGAAAAAAATCTTGTTAAATAGTGTTTACGCTACAGCTGATGTTCCTCTACGTAAATGATTTACTGTTTAGCTTCATGCTCAATTCAGTTGTGAATCATACTGAGAATTAGAAGGGGAAAAGAAAACGTTAATGAAATCCTGATATTTAAAGGATTAAAGCCCAGCTCTTGCTGGGATTGCAAGAGAGTAGAGAGCTTCAGCATATAAATTTCCAAACCTTTTCTTATATGTTTCCTGCTGACAGAAGACAACTGCATACTGAAATTAGATCAACATGAGAAAAAAAAAAAAGACTGCAAAACAGAACTGGAAAGAAACAGAAATTGTAATTGCCACTGTCAGAGGTACAGCTGAAGGGCAGGGGATGAGGGCAGGACAGTAGAAGGATCCTTTTGCACAATTGCAGGGACATTTTTAAAGAAATACCTGATGGTAATGTTCCTGGACCCCATCTATACTGTGGAAAGACACTCGCGGTGTCTGAGAATCTACAAAATTATTTCAGTTGTCCAGAAGGCTAGCTGTGATGGATACACTTGACTTCAGGTTGTACTTTGGTTCAGGTTGACTAAGAAGCAGCAGACCCCATGCACTGTGATGAACCTGGAAGCTGAAATATGCCTGGCTTATTCCTGGCTCTCTTGTATCTCCAGTCTTTGAGTGGATCATTATAACATATGTTACATCAAATTTGTTGAAATGTCTCAAATTATAGTTTTACTTCAATAAAACATATTACTGCTTCTCTCTTTTGAGTGAGGTGTATTCCACTTATCTGTGACACTAACTGAAGAGAGCAAATACACCACAGGCTAGAAGAAGCTACAAAATCCTTTCCTGAGACTGTGAGAGTATTCAAATTGGCTAGAGGCTGGGACTCTGCAGATAGAAGTCTCTCAAGAAAACTAGCTGGCTCCACAGCTCAAACAGCAGCTAAGCTGCTTGTCTTCATTTGATGTTTGCAAAAAACCTCAAAATACTTTTCTTTTATTTCAGTCATATCCAACTTTTCATCCTCAGCTCCCCTTTCCCGAAGGATTTCAAGATAGATTCTCTACTCTGCTCTACTGTCTATAAATGAAACAATTACGTCTTGCAGATCCTCTATGGGGATTTTCTGTGGAGGTGCGGTATGTGACTAGCATTAGCATAACTAACTCTTATTCCTGTTTGTGCAGTCTCTGATGCAGTAGTAGATTTGAGGATGGTAGAAGAGTAGCTGGAAATTTATGGTCTCTGTCTATCCACCCCCAGATGGCATCTAGTTCCAATGGACCAATTGCCAGCTGTGACAGAATTAATGTTAAGTATATTTCATTTTAATTTGGATAAATAAATATGTATTTATTTTGGAAAAGCATAATTTATTTAGAAAAACTCAGTGAACTTACACATAAAATTAAGTATTATGATTGTGAATAATTTCTGAATTATAGATACTATTAAAATGTGGTATCAACCTGTGTATCTTCTGGATTCAAATGGGGGAAAATAAGAGAAGATTAGGACCATATTTTTTAGGACATGGGTTCATAATCTGGTCTTTTAAAGTACAATATTTTATCATTCTCTAGATTTTCCACCTTGGTTTTCATCATGCCCTATACCATTCTTTATGCTAATGCTCTGGCACAAACAACTCTGCCCATCTAAACCAGAAGAGTTTTAGAAGCTTCTTGAAGAAATTCAGATATATAAACTGAAATTTCCCTTTTTACCTTTCAGGAGGAGGGCTGCCTTTGTGATTATTGTTTTTCCCCAGCCTGCCTTGTGTGGGTATGTAAGCAGAAGACATTTCTAAATAGGCATTCTTGGATTTACTGAGATATTTCAGTTCCCCAAAAGCCTTCTAATTCCCCTTTGGCTCCAAGAAATCCCTGTAGTTTGTCTGGAATGACTGATTTGCTCATTTCCTACTGCAAAGGCAATTCCCTTAGAGGTGGCTGCAAAGTTCTTGCAGTACTTTCTACCAAGACTGAAATAATGTCAGTGTGGCACTGCCATTCATACAAGTTTCAGTCTCCCAGTATCTGTATGAGCATTAGAGGGTTAAGTTTAGAGCCTCTGTGGTATTTAGGAGCACAGGGCATAGATAGATGTGCTTTGGGGGGTTTACAAATTCAGTGCAAAGTCAGGTGGGTTAAGTCAAATCACTGCTTCAAACACTTGCTATATCCACATGTCATTTATCAAACAATTTTATATAGCTGAAAGTGTCAGTCCATGAATTCCCATTCCAATATCTTCATTAATTTCTGATTAAAATACAAGGTGAGCTTTAAAGTGATTCCTGACATTAGCTATAACTGGGAAATCTATCAGTACAATGCTGGGAATTACTTAGAGTCAAATTTTTTACTATTCATCACAAAGTGAATTCCTTGTCTTGTTAACACTTGCTCTAGATCTTTTGCATTAGGTTATGTTAGTGAAAATGCAAGTTATTCCAAAACACAATTCACGAAATCATGTCATGCTATTAACACTTTAGAGACCATTAAGTAGTAAAAACTCGGGCCATTGGGCTTTGTTGCTCCCTTTTAGATATTGTCCTGTGCCCTTTCAATACTACTTGAACAAGCAGAAAATAGGATTTTTTTTTAAAATCTATTTATTTAGGTTTCTAGCTCGTTCATTAAATGTCATTATATGGTTCAAGAGAAGAACTGGAAAATTCTGGGAGAAGTTTTCTTAAGAGAAAAAGTATCAAAACCAGTTCTTCTGGTAGCTTTTAATAAGAAAGTTTCGACCAAAGCTGGGACGAAAGAGAGAAAGGACATCTATTCCCCAAGATGAGTTTCAGGTCACTAGCATGAAAAAGTGGCACAGCAGGAGTTTAGAGACAAATCCAGCACAGTACAAGACAGTTCATACTTTTGTGCACTGGCTGGTTTTTGATGGCTCTTATGTGGAGGGTGTGACACTTTTTGCTTTAGAAAAACCTTGGCTTTCTCTTTTTTTTTTTTAGGTTTATATGCATATGTATTTCATAAACCAGGCTTTTGTCCAGTTCCACTCAGAAAACTATAATATGACACTAGAGAAAGATGGATAACTTCTATCCAGAATTGCTCAGTTTTGATTATAATAGACGTATTTTTATTTAGTCCATTCAAAGCAAAGTAGAGGGCCAGGGCTGAACAGCAGAAAAAAGCTTTCAGTCACTGAACCATTGTTTTTCTTATATATTTTTTTTAAGAATGCCTCAGAACTGGTCTCATCAAAACATTTCAGATTAAATTTATGCAGTATTTTTTGCAACTAGTGTCTGTTATTAAAAAAAAGGAAAACTTTTCATGTTCTTTGATGTGTACGAAAGATTTTGGGACAGCTAAGTTTCTAATTATCTTCATTATTTTTTTCTGGACATTCAATTTGAAAAGTGAAATATGAGGGTTTTTAAAGACCCAGGTTGTTTTTCATGAGAAATTTTCTTGCTCTACAGTCTCTAGGTGTTTACTTTATGAATTGTTACATAATTGAAAGTTAAATTAGCAAATTATTTGCTTGGCCTGATGAAGACTTATTAATATTCCCCAGTGCCGGAAGAAAAGTGGAACATGCACCTCACATGCAGTCCCAGAGAGTCTTCTATGCAGCTCCTTCTGCTGATGGGAATCTGGCATACGCTCCTCCTGCACCTGCTGCTTTCCTATTGCTCAGGGACATATTGTTGCTCTCATATCATCTGCTTCTGATCTGCTTTCAACATCTGCCAAAAAACCAAGGACACATGTAAGATTTTCTGTAGTGGAATGGAAGCAAATATATTTTCTTTCACATGAAAAATGTGCCTCCGCAAAAGAATTATCAGGTACCATACTCTGTGTTACCATAAGCAGATCCTTCTTGGGAGAACTTTGGTGTCAGATTTGGACTGGCATCCAGGCCTTGTTAACTGGAGTTTTTCCGCTGATCCTCATGGCTTCTGAGTGAAACAGACTGGCATAAGTTCAATCAGTCTCCGATGAATAACAAAGGCATTTCCAAAGCAGCTGCTACCGTTCACGTGCAATCTTGTCTGAGCCAGGAGAGTAGCTTCTCTGGAGACAAGCCTGTGGAAAAGAAGAAAGGTAAGAGCCAGGAAAGCACAGCGTGGTAAAAGCTCAATCAATAAAAGTAAAATTTAAGAACCACCATATTGTTTGATCTTCACCAAAATTAAATGAAGTTGTCATTAAGTGCTTTTACTTTTTTTTTTTTTTTTTTTTTAGGTTTTTCTGTTGTCTACACTGGTAAAGATAGAAATTCAAACTTAGTACTGTCCCTCAGCCCTGCCACTTCCCAAACAAAAGCACCATTCTGGTGTTGACAGCAGAAAATAAAATAACTCTCATGGTAGCAGTATGTGTTTTGTCTGTGTGGTAACAATATGAGTATCTTACTTTTGAACCAATTTGTTAGAGAAGTAGTGGAAAAACACCTTTGAAGGAACTTGTTAGCATGCTGAATGGCAGAAATGATTCTGAAAGTCAGATTTTAAGTGCTCTGCACAGCGGTAAAGGTAGCTGTCACT
Organism: Cephalopterus ornatus; assembly: GCA_013396775.1. Taxonomy (NCBI): domain Eukaryota; kingdom Metazoa; phylum Chordata; class Aves; order Passeriformes; family Cotingidae; genus Cephalopterus; species Cephalopterus ornatus. Next base: position 8,317 of record VZRE01008827.1, read on the forward strand.
GGGATATGTTAAGGCATAGGACCCTTAGGTCCACCATCACTCTATGCTGTGTCAAGCCGGAGAAAAGTGTGCTACTACATTAATGTTTTCAACTACCAACGTAAATGACCTTTCATAGAATATTTTTCTCAGGATTTATTTTTCTTTGTGACTAAAACCTCTCCCAAAAAGCAGAAGAGAATATCTCCCACAATAATGTTTGTTAGAGAAATTAAACCATTCTTTGAAATGCACACCATAGAAATTGTCACACTATGAGTAACTGCACATTCAGTTGCATGCCATGAGAGTATAATGGGATTAGGAAACATTCAGGGTAAATCTATTTTCTCCTCAAAATTATTGAAACCAAGATTACAACTGATTCTACCTGGACACCTGAAAGGAAGAGAGAATAGCTATCTATTTGGCATATCTGTAATAATGAGTGTGCTATGTTTATATAGAAGACCTATGCTCTACTCGCTTGCTTAATGTGAGATCTACATGGACTTTTAAAGCACAGGAGATTCCTAGGAACGGTATGGGTTGAATTTCTTTTAACTATAGGAGGATTGCTTATAGTACTCACTTTTAAACTGAGTAGAAAGCAAATGGAGTCTAATGCATATCTCTGCTCTCAGAATAGTCAAACAGCTCTCAATTAAAAAAAACAACCATGGAATTTTGTACATTTGTGTGTGTCTCTATCTGTGTGTGTATGTTTTCATGTATTTTTCATTTCATGTATTTTTCATTTCATGTATTTTATGTACACCAAAAAATGTTTGCAAGTACAAGTGAATGTCTAAAATTCTAAGGGTTCCAATCCCTTCCATGAAAGTCTAAAGTACTTTACAGAAATGAAAAGTGTCATGATGGACATTTAACCAATATGACCAATATAATGGTACATAGCAACAGAGAAAAGAGAAACAATAATAAAGATTTGCTTGAGAAAGTAATGACAAGTTCAGGGGATCCCAGACTTTTTTCCCCTCAGTGTGTTAACACCAGCAGTGGTGCCACACAGCAGTTGTAGCAACATCCAGGATAGCAGCTAGGAAACATGCTTGCCACAACACAAACTGCAATAGATCATTAGAAGAGGCCTAATATGTCCTCTTGGTGCACATGGCAGGAATCCAGCTTACATTGCAGCAATGCTCTGAAAAACTACCTTAAACTATATCTCACATGTTTTATTCATACAAAGACAAAATATTTTCTAGTTCTTAGCTATTCTGCAATACATTACACAGTCTTGGGCAGGCCAATAGATTGCTAGGATGATACTTGGCAGAAAGCAATTTACAAAGAAAATATCTAACACTAAAACATGACAGACATGACCACATGTGTCTGGAGTTGTAGAACTTGAGAGGTTCCCTCCTATAGAAAAGCCTTTCTCTCTTTTATTTGCAGGACTTCCAAATTTTCAAGCTATCGATTCCATACAACCATCACCTCATGGACAAGAAGAGTTCTGCGTACTGCCACAAGAATATTCCCACTTGCTCCCTCTTTTTCTCTTACGCATACACACACATGCACAGGCAGGCACAAGGGTCAGTTTTACAAGAGCTAAGAGGTTACAGTATCGCTTCGCACAGAGCCAAGTCTGGGTACATTTGAATAAATAACCCTGTTTAGCTTTTATTTCTTCTCACTTCCCACCTTTGCAGAGAAGAGTTGTCATGCATAATGTCAGCAGACACTGTCTTTAATGTCCTTCAGCATTTTAAAATACCCTAAAATCCCTCTGAAGATATGTTACAGTCTTTAAAGTAGTTATTGGGGAAGGTAGACAAGACTTCTTTTGTGGTCAGCAATATCCTTATTTCTGGCTGGCCTAAAGACCAGTGCTGTGGAAAGGAATGTCATGCAAGGAAGTTTGAAAACAGCTAGGAGGAACACTGTGTTCCAAGTCTGAATATCTCCAAAAATACTTCTAAAGCAGCTTAGCATGAGTGAGAGTTAAAAGAATGAGCAAAGAGGAGAGGAACTGGCTAAAGGAGTGAGTTTTTCCAGACAGAGAAGTATAACTTGCATTTGTTTGTTTTTCAGAGAAAAATCCCACACTGTATCTGAATGCCAGACACCCTCATAAAGGGACCCACATAAATCACTCTCCTTCCATCGCCCTGTCTCTGCATGGTGAACCCTGCCCAGAGCGACAGACAGCTCCTCTTTTGCTCCTGTAAGGGCCTCTGAGCCTCCTCTCTGCTGGAGCTGTTTGTCTACAGTGATTCATCCCAGGATGTGAACCAGGAAAAGCAGGCTAAACTGTCTCTCCTGCTATGAGGGAGGGGAAAAAAGGGACCCACGTGATCCCAAACCATGTATGTGTCTCATTCTTTCTGAAAGGGAGAAATAACTGCAGGGCTGGATTTCAGAAGACCACAGAATTTTAAACATCAGGGATGTTTTCAATAAACACTGTAGATGTTTGGCTCATAACCTTGTTCAGATTATGCATTTCAGCCTGCATACTGCGGAAATCTGTCTCCACAACATATGTCAGCAACCTGAGTGTTCAGTTTCACTGAGTTTCTCAGTGCTGAAACAACATGAAATCTGCTGCTCTCACTTCTTCTTGCTGCTGGCACCCATGACTCTCATTTGCCTTAAGTTACCAAAGTGGGAGGAAGGCTGAAGGGAGGGGGAAGAAGCAGCCAAAGCATTGGCCTGGTGTGTGTGCCTTCAATGGATGCATAAACTTTTTGGAGCAGATTTTCCCATCTATTTCCTTGTCTATGCTCCACTGTCTTCCTTTAACCATGCTGGAGCATGACAGTATTTGTGATTTTTAAGAACTCAAAAAAACTTGGATACTTGTATTTTTTGGCTTACTCCTCCAATTCCTTCTTTTTTCTCAGAAAATTTTTACTTCCTTTAAGGTAATCTTTAAGGTTATCATGATAAGTGTTATCATGATAGCCATAGCAGGCTTCAGATAAAAAAACTCTAAACAAAATAAAATCTCTACACACTTTTTTTTTCACTATCTTCTTTAATCTGTCTGTACCGTACCTTCTTCTAAGTTTAGGACTCACCCTACCTGGTGAGACACAGGTTCTTGTGAAGGATGTGCTAAGACATTGTTGTCTGAGGGCCACCCCTCTGCTGTGTCAAAGCCTGGAAGTCTAAGCCTGTCAAATAACTATCTAACACGGTTTTGATAAACAGTGGTTCCCAGTGGGAGAAATTGCTGTGTGAGCCATTCAGAGACTTCGCAAGAAAATTGCAAGAGTGTATATTAGTAGCTTATCTACCAAAACTAACAGCAAATACAAAAATAACAGTAAATGTCTTCATCAGGGATGAAAAGCACTTGGCTGTTGGAAGGGAGTCCAGTTTGCAAAGGAAATTTTTTTAATTCTATGAGATAATGCCAGATAATCACACATTACTGTTTACTCACTGGGTAACCTTGTAAATCTTAGACTGAAAAAGAGTTAAATATTTGTTACTCAAGATTGATTTACAAGTATTGAAAACATCTTAAGAAGAAGATGTAATAAAAAATAGTTCTTTTTATTACTTTAATCACTGAACAGGATTTTTTGGCATCGGACAGAGGCACAAAGATATTCTAGTTTTAAATATAAGTGCCGTGAAGCTGGAGCTTTGCCTGCAGCAATTATTTGTATATCAGTAAAGTAACTAGCAACAATATTAAGCTGTTATGTAAGAAATAAATGTTTTTTGGACAGTTTGTTTTGAAACTAGAATGCCAGGTTAAGATGACTTTCAGGATGACAAGGATGAAGACACACACACACAACATACACCATATTTGACTTATTTCTTTTGTGCATCACCAGACAGTTAATGTGCAGAGACTCAATGCATAACCCACTTTTCATTTGAAGAGAGAGAATGACATCACACAGCCAATTAGTCACAACTTGGAGACAACCCCTGTTCCCCACATCATTGACTGAACACAGATATACCACTGTATGACATGCTGGAGGAGAGAGGGAGTACACATAGTGACTTTCAGAGGTATAAGGTTCACATGTGGAAATTACAAAATGATTCAGAAGGAGATGCCAGTTGCACTACAGAGAATCTGGAGTTCCTTCAGTTTTACAGTGAGGGAACTGTGCTCAGACTTGGCAGGCTGCTGTGCTTTCCCACGCAGGAACAGGGGAGCTCTAAGCCTGAGTCTGAAGATAATCACTGTACGAAGACTGCAGATTGCTAATTACTGCAATATATAAGTTGATGGACTTTTTTTTTGCTGCAGCTTCAAGACAGCAATAAAAGTGCAGAAGACCATTTCCCATTCCCTTCTGTATTATTGTTAATTTCACAGCCATGAATTTTAGAGCATTTTCTTTCTTTCTTAATTTGTTATCTCTCCCTAAATACCATATTCATGTTGACCCACAACCCCTGCAACTTCCACAGGACTAATAAAAAGGCAAGAGTGTGATTTGCTAAACATGCTGAGGAGCTCTATACATAAGTCAGCATCATTATTACTTAGGGATAACTAGCTGAGTCTTCCAGTTTTTATTTTATAAAACCATAACATACAGCTTTTATGCATCATTATAGCAGCTCTGTATCTAGTAAATCCTGTTGATGTCTGTGGGTCTGTACTGTTTAAGTTCATTATCTCCTTAAACTGGAATTTATACAAATTCCAAGGCTCAGTCTTCCTGTCTCCTGCCAGGGGAGATATTTGGCATGCATTTTGCACTCTGTTGTTTTATGAAATGACAAGCTGACTTTCTAACCTTGTAAATATATTGCAGAATTAATGACTTTCTCAGAAAAAGAATCTGATAGAGTTTGACCATAATTTGGGAGTGGGGGGTGGGGGGAGGAAGATGTAGGTGACTATTAGAACAAAGCAATGCTGTAAATCAATAATATATGATTGTGTAGTGGATCCTCAGGCATAAACTATACTTCATCTGAATTCTCCACTTCCCAAAGAGAAAGAAAGGTGTATTTGATTGCAGTATGGACAGCAAGGGAACTCCTAATGTAGAAGAGCAGGGGAAAGGTGACGGAAGATAGGTTTGGGAACTTTTCCTGAGCAGGTGGTGTGTAAGGGACAAAAGGATAAATCGACTCTGTTCTCTGCATGGTAAAATGGCTCAGCACACAGCCAGGGACTTCCACCACCAGGGAGTACATCTGCAGCCAGACCCTGATCAGCAGTAGTTCAGGATGCCCTGTGTGAGGATTTACCACCTTGAGCTTCAGGTAGTCTGCTTGACCATAAAAGGGAGCTGAAGGATAATCCTCATGGCAAAGCAAACACTCATAGTGTCTTACACAAAGACAAAGCTAAGGGTTGCTTATTATGCCAATGGAAGTATTGTATCTCAGGTTCCATAAATCCAGTCTTACCGGTTGTCTGTCCTGGGGAAACTGTCCTGGGGCAGGTCCATTGTGGTACCTTGGGGTCAAGACTTCTCCCATTCTGCCATGGTTTATCCTTAGTATGCCTTTGGGTGAGCTGTGAGAAGGACCTTAGGGAAATCTGGGTTCCATTTATATCGCTGGACCCTCCCAGCCATGAGAACCAACCTGTTGTTGCTTCAACAACCCCGGAAAGGGGCTACGGAGGGGTATGTGGGGCATGAGTGTGTGTGCAGGGAGAGGTAGGGCATTACCTATATTAAAGGCCAAGAGCTGGTGAACAGTCAGAACTATTGTCCAGATCTTTATGGACTCACTTATCTGTCTTTGGTGTATGTTTCAATTCTTGCAGTTCTCGGACACTGAAGATGGCACTTTGTCTTCATAAATAGTGCTGCAACAGACAAAGAGCATCTTGAGTGGGACCCGGTCATGGGAAAGAGTGCAGATGGGACAGACTTGATATGGAATGTGAGGTGGTTTTGAGCCAAGTTCATAATCACTTGTGTGTGTAAAGTTTGGGTCACTCTGCCAGAATAAGAAAATAAAATGCCCCATTGGGCCAGCGGAAAGGTCTATCCAGTGCCAGCAGTGGCAGTAGAGGAAGCAGTCATGTGAGCCTTGCCAGCCTGTGCCACCTGTCCCCCTGCGACCTCCTCAGCAGTCACAGCATTTATATAAAGGATGATAGAGGCTGGGATGTTAGATCTTTGGGATCAGTCTAGGCAGACTATCACTGGGTAAAGTAGGGCATTTGCTCACTCACACTCAGTTTACAAACACAAGAATGCTTACCTTGAGGTATCCCCTTATGTAAAAAGCAGTTAGGAAGCTAAATCTCAGACCTTGCCTATCCAGGTTTAGAGGCAGGTGGCTTGTTGCTTCACCTGTTTATTGTAATGAGTTAAGGGACTGCAGGAATGATGGAAAGAGAAATGTAATTAATCATGTGTTATCACAACCGCTGCTTCAGGATCATGATATTATTTGTGATACTGAAGTAGTAGCTACTAAGAAATTCTTTGAGAAACTGTTTTTTTTTGGTGTGGTGTTTGTTTGTTTGTTTTTGTACCAGGATTTTAACAAATCCTGGGTTTTTTTTGATCAGCAAGGTTACCTCATGACAAAGATTTGAACTTGAGACAACCATGTCTTGCTGAATATGTCTCTAAGCCTCTTTGCACATCTTCTCCTTACCTCTACCTTTCTCTAATATGGGTTTTATTACTGAATTTTGACATGAGGCATACCTGTATTAAGGGAAGTCTGCTGCTAGCTTTTGGACTGAGACTAAGAGGAACTAGGATAGTCACTGGAAGCCAAAATAAAGATGTATGTTTCATGTTAGGTCAGTTCTGAATGTCACTTGACTTCTCGAAAATGAACGTGGGCCCATGCATCAGACCACTCTCAGAGAAAAAGATGTGCTACTTTTCAATGCAAAATTAGAAAAGTAATTATAAGTTATCTACTTGATGGTTAATAAATGTCTAAAATAAATTAAAAAAATACCAAGGCAACATAATTTCTGTTTTTAAAATAGATTAAAAATATTTGTTATTTAAGGGGAAAAAAAAGAAAAAAGGCAAATATTATAGAATTAAATACAATCTTTTATTGAGGAATTTACTGTTCCTATCCCCCGCTTAAGTCTGGAATATTTCATCTTCAATAGATATTTCTATTCCTACTTAGTCTTCTGGAACAGTCCCAGTTTAAATGAAAAGACCAACTTCTTCTAGATTGCCACCTCATTTATACAAGGCTGGCTGGAAAAAGTAAACTGGCTGAGTTTGACCTCATTTTTCTAATTCTTAATTATGCAGCAATACGCATTTGCATATTAGTTCAAGAGGGCTTTTTCAGGACTAGCCTCTGCAGAAAGCATGTACAGCTCTGAGCATTTTTGCTTCGCCAATTTCCTTAAAAAAAAAATGGAACAAAAGTGCTCAAAAAATTCTTGCAAATTCCATTCAGGTGTCATGAACTCAGATAACCCTTTGGAAGATCCATTTAAAAGAACTATCTTTAAAATTAAAAAAAAAAAAAATCTGTCTTCTCTCTTTGCTTTTCCCTAGATGTTAGAATGTGAAAGCATCATTTTTAATGTTTTCTGGAAAGCAGAAAGACGTGAATAAGAAAGTTGGGCATGGGGAGTTGGGATTTTCAGGCCTTAGAAGTGAATGGCATGTTTGTATTTCTTTTTAATTTGTTTGTTTGTTGGGCAGGTTTTGTTTGTTTGTTTTTGTTAAAAATAACATTAAGGGACAGGAAAAGTTACAGTAATGACACTCAATAATAGGCAAGAAGAACCACTGATCTTGAAGAGTAAATATCAATGACACAAATTCCAAGTGGTAGGTGGGTACTGATGGTGTTCCTCAAGGAATGATCTGGGGCCAAAAAATGTTTAAGTGCACCCTCAGTAAGTTACTTCACAAATAAAATCCATATGAATGAAACTGTCAGTAAACTGGAGGGCAGGGCAGCAAATCAGAGGAATCTCATAAAGCTGGAAAAATGGGCTGACAAGGAGCTCATGAAGAGCAACAAAAGGAAATTCAAAATTCTGCCCCTGGGGTGGAATAGCCCTAAGAACCAGCACAGTCTCAGGGCCAACCAGCCAAAAAGCAGCTTGGCAGAAAAGGACCTGAGAGTCGTGGTTGACAGCCAGTTGACCATGACCCAGCAGTCTGCCCTTTTAGTGCTGCCTATCAGGCTGCAGGGGGTAGGCCAATACCTGCCAGCTGAGTGAAGGGATCTTTCCCTTCTGGTCAGCACTGATGCGATATATTTGGAGTGTTGGATCCAGGTCTGGGTTCCCCAGTGAAAAACAGACATACTGGAGAGCCATCCAGAAGTTGGAACACTGGAGGACATGATACATGAGGAAACACTGAGAAAATTTGCCTTGTTCAGACTGGAAAAAAGGATTCAGAGGAGATCTCATCACAATCTTCCACTACCTGAATGGGAGGTACAGAGAAGCCAGAGCCAGGCTGCTCTTGGAGTTGCAAAGCAAAAGAACAAGGGACAGTGGACCTGAGTAGAAGGAAACAAAATTTAGACCCTGCATAAAGAAAAAAATTTTGGCTGTGAATGCTATCAAACACTGTAACAAGTTGCCTGAAGAGATGTGATCATCTTCATTCCTGCAGGCATTCAGAACTCAGCTGGATGCAGCTCTGAGCAATTTACTGCAATTTTGCAGTTCTGCCAGCTCTGAATAAGGGTTTGGGCAAGAAATCCCCCAGAGGTCCCTTTCAATCAGCATTATTCTTTGTATGTTACCTTGTTAGTCATAATGACTACATGTTTACAAAAAAATCAGATTACACTACATATAATAGTTTTACTAATTGGCAATGCTTACAAGACAGGAAAGAAATATGGGGTTAAGAAAACATGTACAGAATACATCCTCAGTGAGTACACAGAATTTTGTACCATACGTGAGAGAAAAAGAAAGGTGCTAGGCCTTGATGAAACAATATCAGGGATTGGACTTGTGTTTGTGTGAGGATGCCTTGTCAAAAAGGTAAGCAGGAGGGGGATGTGGGCTACGTGATTTTTCCTATGGGCTGAATTCAGTCCATAATTGGTTTCATGCTATTTAGGCTGCTTGTAGATGATGAGCCACCATAATATGAAAATTACCTTTAATCCAGATGTAATCACAGATTGTGACATAAACATTGTAACTCTCATTTGTGAATTGAACCTCTTTGGATTTTTCTATGCTTGTTCTGATACTTATTGTTTTACAGTTGTCCTTTACATAATGGGGAATCCTCATCAAATTCTTATTTGTTTAGTATTAGGAGCATAAACAATTTCTGAAACAAAGTCAAAGGTCTCATGTTTCTAAGCAGTTGCTAGGGGAAGAGGTTACTTTAAGTTTGGAAACATATTTTCCAATTTCCTGGATCTATAGTTTTCACAAAGTATGTAAATGTTAAACAAGTAAAAAATAATTCTATGAGAGCCTGCCTTAGCAGAGAGCAAATCTGCTAAAACTTATATATAAGACCAGTGGTCTTTATACAAACTGTCAACAGTAAGTAAAAGTCTCTCCTCATTTTATACGTTTGTCTCCAGCTGCCTGAATGATATAACCAAAGTAATTCTCCCTTCCCTTCCCTTCCCTTCCCTTCCCTTCCCTTCCCTTCCCTTC